>OVBE01001718.1:0-34703 GCA_900406425.1 Iberis pinnata
ACTAGAAAATAACAAGAAATGTTATGTAAAAATCCTAAAATTCTAGTGTTATCAAAAGCCCATCATATTGTAGTTATATAAAAGAGAGCGAATCCATTGACCAAATGGTTGTACTATCAGTTAGATCAGTTAGAGTGTTCATTTCTAGCTAGGAAAAAATCAGAGTTTTATTTATTTATTTTGTCGAATGCAAATAAGAATGTAAATTTGATGGATAAATAAGCTAGGCATTAGAAAAATCCACATATTATCATGTTCAGTAACTCATATTATTATGCAAGGACTGACTCACAAGGTAAATCACGTAAACAATTGATTAGACCATGAGCAATAGGAGTGTTGACTTGTGCTTTCATGAACCCAAATAATGGGTAGTTGAATTTTTAAGAAAAAAGTAGTTGTCAATATTTGTGTTTAATAGATTCAACTGTGTTGAATCAAACATTTTTGACTTTTTCTATATGCCACGTTGACCAATCACGTAAGGGAAGAGAACATTTTAAAGATAAAAGAGCAAATATCATATTTTAATTGGTCTGTGAGATTTTTGAGTTTTTTATCCTCTACATTTAAAATCAATTATGTAATAAAATAAATTTGAAAAAATTAAAATTATATCAAAAATTGTAATTCTTTTCTCTATAGATGAAACTTGTTTTATTAAATATGGACACAGAAAAAACACAAATTTCCTTTTATTTTTTTATTATCCTTCAAAAATAAGACATATAGTTTAATTGACTACGTCATTTTGTCCGCGAAAAAAAATCAACGGTAACGGACATTAAATGTTAACTTTTTTTTTTAAGTTAAAACAACTTTGTTAACATAAAATATGTGATTTAAAACACCTTTTCATAATTATAATATTTGTAAAGCCTTTTAAATAATTAATTGAGCTTTTATATCCAAGTTGATATAATAATATTATTATTATTAAGAAAAAACCTTAACGAGAAACATTTCGCCTCTTCAAAAAGTTGCAGATTTTTTCTCTTGCTTTCATATTTTTTTTCTAAAGGTATGTTTTATCAACTTTTAGTTTATGTCGAAGGTTTGGAGAATACTATACACGTTTGAAAAATAACAAAATTTTGTTATTTACTTCTCAAAATCTTTACAAGCAATTTCTTTATACACTTGTAATGTAAGTTACCCTACTGATACACTTACACGATTTTAACATTTTCCCTTTATTCCTCTGTTCACTCCCCATACGACTCACAACCTCTCAAGGACAGGAAAAACCTAAACCCAAATCCCAACAAAAATGACTAAAAGTTTTAATCTCTATTACACACCTTTTAGACACTTTTCACGTCCTAACAGAAACCTCAGATTTATTCCTTTACCCTCTGTTCTTCCCATACGTTTCTCATAGACTCTCTTGAACAGCTTTTAGAAAAACCCTAACCCCAATTAAGAACGGCTAAAAGTGTTAATCTTTATTACACACTTTTAGCCTCTTTATATACACGCCCAAAACCGAGCGATCCCCTTTCCTTTTCTTTATTATTCCCATAACTGATGTTTCTTTTTCTGCTGCTTCTGACAGCTTCCATTTTTCTCCATAGGAAAACTTATTCCTTTCCAAGTAATTCCTTTTCCTTAATCTTCCACTTCATTTCTGTATTTTAAGATTCACGTCTCTTGAGTTCCCGCTCAATCTTTTTGTGTCATGTCCTGAGCATCTCCCAGCTTTCTTGCATCTCCACGAGATTTGTCCGTGACACAACCTATGAGTATGCTCAAGTTTCCAACACTCAAATAAGAGCTTGATATGTTTGTGCAACATCTTGAGGTCTGCTCATGTTTCCTGCATCGTCAATCTTGATCTGTCTGCGACACGTTATGAGCATCTGCTCAAGTTTCCAGTCTTGTGCTTATGCTCAAGCTTTCTGCATTTCCACTTGATATATGTGCAACATCCTAAGGTTTCCTGAATCTCCACTTGATCTGCTTAAGCAACGTCCTGTGAGTTTGTTCAAGAGCTCTTGCATCTGTGTGTACAACATCCTGTGAGTCTGTCTGTGCAGCATCATGTAAGTCTGCTTAAGTTTCCTGCTTCTTCAATCTCTCCCTTTTTTGATTGAGTTTGATAATCAAGCACTCATTGCCTTTTGTACCTGTCTCAAAACTACCAAACTAGAAACATCCAAACACACATATCCAACATATAGTTGTGAATGAAGACAACTGTCACAAAAAACATACGTAGCCTGACAAATAGCAACAAACAAGTATGCTTAGATCAGTCACCACAAGTATAAGTAACCTAACAAATCAACAAACTAGTATGCATGCTTAGATTAGTCACCACAAGTATAAGTAACCTAACAGATCAACAAAAAAGTATGCCCCCCTGAATTTTAGGCCTGTTTTCTCCCCCTGCTTGGTTGCACAACTCAGTCAAAAACATCAGACAGGAAAACAGAGCACTCGAAACAGAAGACTTACCTGCATTACGAATGTGTGGCAATACCTAGATCGTTTGGTGGTCAATCTATTGATATCACAGAAGTGTAATGTTTGTCCGAAGATTACCAGCACTGTGAGAGATGAAAACTCAAACATGTTGTCCCTCAGAGTTCAATGCTACATGACTCACATATTTTGAGTTCTTCGTTGGTGCCCAACTGTTGCAACATACTGTGCATAACAATCCCTTCTGTTTAGTACGATGTGAAGCCATCAAATAAGTCCAAGCTTCGATTCTTTCATCAACAAGTACATCAACAAGTCCTCATTGGCAGTATCCACATGCACAAATTGGTGATTTAAGACATATGGTAAACCACATCAGGTAATTTCGCCAATGGTAATAACCCTAAGAGTCTGAACATGATACCCTCTCCAAGATAGATCATCCTTCATATACTTAATGAATTGACTGTGCGGAAGCAGAGAGAAATGACATAAAATATGCATGTATTGGAGAAAATCATGATAGATTACGAGCAATGCATAACATATCAATCAAGAATCACTGATTTAAACCACATAGATAACTCATCAAATATACTTACATCCACTTGTACAGAAAAATATATCAGAGAAGTCAAAGTATGAGGATTATAGTAAAGCACACACCTTAAAATATTATTTTATACCTTTCAAATATCCACCAGAATAGGCACCACTCATCGACTTTTTCTAGAGTATAGCAAAAACCTGAGATTCAAACAGTAGAATACGTGTAGAGTTATTTGCGTGGCTAGTCTTTTACACTAGCATGCCTTCATCTGATGTGATGCTGAGTTTTCAATCTTCTGTGTGTACACAGAGGCAGCTGGAATTTCCTTTGGACAAGTGCACAATATGATAGAAACATGAACTTGTACCATCACTTGACTTCTCAAGTACAAGTTCATTGTGCAGATTCTTTACGTATATTTTTCTTTTCTTTTTTTTGTTTTTGTTTTTTTGTCCTCATCTCTTTGACTTCCTCTATAATGCACACAACTGTACTGGCACACACCAGACGACATGACAACCAACTATTTTCCATTCATTATACACCATTAGTACAAGATGGTACTTTTCTTGTTTGGCCTCACATATGCACTTACTCCTGTCGTGAGTGCCACCTATTAGAATGTTCACAAATATAGTGAACTCATGTGGTTTAGTAACTTTATCAGCCAATTGAAACTCAGTACTTATGTGAACCACCACAACTAATTTCTTCTCGACATGATCCCTGATACAATGGTGTCTCATAACTATAGGCCTTATTCTGGAATACTGAACAAGATTCTTGGAGATGTTGATTTCACTTTGGCTGTCACATTTCACAAACATGGTGTCAGACACAAATTCAGAATAACTGCTCATATGTTTTATCCACAAGCATTAGTGCAATAGCTTCTGAGATTACTGTAGTCAGTCTCAGTAGTCAGTGAATACACCATGTTCTGATTATGGTTCAACAATACAATGTGATTGTTAACCAGGACATATCCTTTCATACTCATGTTTCTTCGGTTGTTCAGACTCCTGATAATTCACTTTAGTGTCAAGCGATGCCATAACTTGGGTTGCACTTGATATCTAGCACACACACCACTACTCAGACTGATGTCAGGTTGACTCGCTGTGAGATATAACATACGACCAATTATCCTTCTGGACAACTGTTGGTATGTGTTTCCACTTGGTTCATCTTGTGATACCTTGCACGATGTCCTCCTAAGTGTCTTTAAGATTTTGCATAAGTTCATTCCCAATCTACACGAGGTTCTTTGTATAGGTGTTCTGTCTCAAAAGTATTCCTTGTTCCTTTTGTTGTACCTATACAATAAGAAATTTGGTTAGTTCACCACAATTGGGAAAAATCTGAGACAGTTATCAATGAGATTCTGGTTTCTGGCATCAAACACAATATCCTCCACGTATGTATGAATTTCGTTTTTCTTGTGGATGAACGGTGTTTCGTCTAATATTCCTTGAAAGTAGCTTTGTTCCAAAAACCAGGTGGTCAATCTTTGGTACCATGTCCTTTGAGCTTGCTTCAACACTTTCTTCAGCTTGTACGCATGCTGTGAAAATTCTGGATCCTTAACTCCTATATGTTGTCCAACAGTTATCTCATCATGAACACTTGCACTGTTGACATCCATGCGAAGCAGTTTGAGACCCAACATATATATGATCACCAACTAAAGTCGAGTGAACTCACGTCTGGAAATAAGGGAATCCATCTCATCAAGGTCCACTTCTTCTACCTATGAAGGTCTCTGAGCAACCATCATTTTCTTGTTTCTTAACACATGACCATTCTCATCAATTTTATCCTTAGCGACCCACTTGGTGCCCATAACGTTAACCTCAGTTGGTCTTGGTGTTAGCACCCACACTCTACTTCTCTTATAAAACTTCAACTCTTTTTCCATGGACATAATGAAACACTTTTTAGCTAAGGCTTCCTTATAGGTATTGAGTTCCACCATTGATACACAACATGTGTACCCCACCATTTCTTTGATTTTTATGTGGTTGTTCTCTGGGATTCGTATCACATCTTTCACATAATGATTATGATGAGTACATGTGGTGTTCACTGTATCAGGTTCTTCATCAAGATTATCTTCACTGTTCTGTGCATCTTCCTGAACCTTTTCTTGGGAGGGTACTACTACCTCTACAAAGATGATTCCTTCTGAGAGGCTTGCAGCATCTTCAAACACAAAATTGATTGTCTCTATCTCTGTATTAGTCCTCTTGTTACAAAACAGACATATTGTATTCACCTCTGAGTACACATCGAGATTCTTTCCTCTCAATAACTTGTACGGCATGGTTTTGTCTTTTTCTCCTATCATCTTGTTCTGTTGTGGAGCTTTTGGTACAGTTCTCGGTGTAGAGAGTTGCTGTGAAATACCCTGAACATTGACACATTTGTTAGAATATTTGTTTCAAAACTCACCTCCCCAATCTTTTTTTCAACTTAGGAAGCTGCACTTTTACTTGCCTATCATTAAAGGGCGATCTACAGACAAAGTTGTTTTCCACTTCCAACTTGGGTATCCACCTGAATAGCTCTTGATTTGCTACTCTGATATGTGTCCTCATACTCATGTCCTTAAAATTCCTGTGCCACTGTACCAGCTGGTTGGTGAGTGTCACTGTGAAACATTTTCCAGAATGATACCTCATATACTAGATCTTCCTAGATCGCACTCCCTTGAGATTAACCTTACATATCTTGTACATTGCGTGACAATCATCTCTTGTGAACATAGCAACCATTCCTTCATCACACACCAGATTGATTCTTCTGACATTTGCCTTGAGTTCTTCAACATAATGTATTTTTAACATCACTTGTGACATCTTTTTCATCTGTATTGCCTTTGGAACAGTCACTATCAGAATACAATCCAGTCTCTTGTAATAAGCCTAGTGAATCTTCATAAGTGTAAGCTGAATTGCAACAGCTGAACTCTTTTCTAAATCATGCTTTATCTTGATATCTTCTGCCACAATGATATTTATGCTGATGTATTATATGAGGAATTCTAGTGTTCCACCATAAGCACTGAATCTTGAAGTGCCAACATGTTTCACATTTATGACCCCCAACATGGTTGTCATTGTCATTCTGATATTTCTCCCAGAGCTCCCTTTCAGCTTTAACAAGGACTTGTGTTTTTGAACGTTTGCCTTGATGCATTGTTACAGGTTCAAAAACATGCTGTTTGGCAGCCTTAGGTTCACAACTTATAGATGCTTTCACCATTGTTATTGAGTACATATTGATTCCCTGGTGACCAAAACCACAGTTCCCAGTGATGGTTCCATTTGTTGTGAACAACTTATCACAATCCTTGTTTGTGTGCGGTGATATAGGGGTATGGTCCTTGATTTGAAACAGACTCTCACACAAAGTCTTGTAGTTATCAGACATCACTAGCTTCAACTCTCCTTTTGTGTTAGAGTTGGTGATTTTTCAATGGTTCCTCCATATGCTACCTGATTTTTCACACTGTTTTCTTCTAAGACTGAAACAGCACACACACCATCCTTTCTCACAAAGGATTTCTCTTTCATTTTTTGTTTAGTCTTGATGTGGCCTTGCCCACAATCATGGTTCTTTAAATACTTCCTGATAATGAGATCAACCACATCTTGTCCCGGTTTGGGTATGATCTTTTGCTCAGATATTGTGCACACGATTTTTTTCTTGTTAATCTTCTCCTGTATGATTCCCATCTCACGTTCCCGCATCATTTTCACCACTTGATTGCACTTCATATTATATGGATTCTCTGCTACTTGAATTGTTGATTTGTGTGACTGGAACTAGTTGGGTAGACAACATATAAGCTTCTTTACCAGTTTCTTGTCCTTGTAACATTTCCCAAGGACCTCTGATGCAGTAGCAATGGATATAAATTTTTGACTGAAATCTGCAACACTTTCTTGTTTACCCATCTTGAGTCTCTCAAATTCCAATTTGAGCATGTAAATTCGAGTTCTTCTGATGCATTCTTGTACATATTATTCCAAACAGTCGTAGTTGTCAGGACCCATCACCAGATCTCTTAACGAAGGGATGTGTTGAGTGTTCTCCATTCCTAGTCACAGGATCTTCACTTGTTTGTGAAAGAATAAACGTCTTTCTTTAGATGCCCACTCTGATACCAATTGAAAGTTTGGAGAACACCATACACGTTTGATAAATAACAAAACTTTGTTATTTAATTTTCAAAATCTTTACAAGCAATTTCTATATACACTTGTAATGTAACTTATCCTACTGATACACTTACACGATTCTGATCTTTTCCTTTTATTCTCCTGTTCACTCCCCAGACGACTCACAACCTCTCAAGGACATGCAAAACCTAAACCCAAATCCCAACAAAAGTGACTAAAAGTGTTAATCTCTATTACACACCTTTTAGACACTTTTCACGTCCTAACAGACACCTCAGATTTATTCCTTTACCCTCTGTTCTTCCCATACGTCTCTCACTGACTCTCTTGAACAGCTTTTAGAAAAACCCTAACCCCAATTAAGAATGGCTAAAAGTGTTAATCTTTATTACACACTTTTAGCCTCCTTATATACAAAACCTAGCAATCCCCTGTCCTTTTCTTTGTTATTCCCATAACTGATATTTCCTTTTCTGTTGTTTCTCGCAGCTTTTATTTTCTCCATAGGAAAACTTATTCCTTTCGAAGTAATTCCTTTTCCTTAATCTTCCATTTCATTTCTATATTTTAAGATTCACGTCTCTTGAGTTCCCGCTCAATCTTTCTGTGTCACGTCCTGAGCATCTCCCAGCTTTCTTGCATCTCCATGAGATCTGTCTGTGACACAACCTGTGAGTATGCTTAGGTTTCCAACACTCAAATAAGAGCCTGATATGTTTGTGCAACATCTTGAGCTGCTCATGTTTCCTGCATTGTCAATCTTGATTTGTCTGTGACACGTTATGAGCATCTGCTCTGGTTTCCAGTCTTGTGCTTCTGCTCATGCTTTCTGCATTTTCATTTGATATATGTGCAACATCCTAAGGTTTCCTGAATCTCCACTTGATCTGCTTGTGCAACGTCATGTGAGTATGTTCAGGAGTTCTTACATCTGTTTGTACAACATCCTATGAGTCTGTTTGTGCAACATCATGTAAATCTGCTTAGGTTTCCTGTATGTAATTGTTTAAATTATATTTAGCTTAGTTTGTTGTTATTTAATGAATGAATAAGGTTTTACTTTTGCTTTAAAATTTTGATTTTGATTTTGAGTTTTGACAACGACATCAACAAAATTCTACATAATCAAGTTATGTATTATTGTATTAGATAAAAAAACTAGGTAATTACTCATCACAGTTATATTCTACAAGTTTTCGATTCAACAAAAAAGCAAATAAAGTTGTGTCCTGAAGTGGAACTCGTCCTTTTGTGAGTATGAAATGTGACATTTATCAATTATCCCTCGTCATAATTTTGTGCTGGCCATGACCATGATTTAGCAACAAGTCTTTAAACTTGTTTAGAGAATAAATGTCAAATAAATTTGTATATTATATTTTAATATGTATAATATTCACTGGGTATTGTTGTGAACTTTAATCTACTTTTTTATGTGCAAAAATAGGAAGATGCCACCACATAATAAACCATCCGGAATTAATAAAAGTATGTGCTGAATCACTTTAGAACACATGGAATAGGAGTTTTGAGTTCTTGTTTGGTATGATAGTTTGAAACGACCTTCTTTCAGTAGTCTATATAGTACGCAAGATCCTACAATAAGAAAAAATTGATATTGATGATGCGATTCACCAATTAAAAGGACTCATACCTTCATAAATATCGAGAACGAGCTTTGAAGAAGCAAAGTCTAAAGTTAAAAAAAATTACAGTTAATATGGAGATTGAAGCCGAATTTTCAAAGAATAAAAACGTATCATTAGGAGAAAGAAACACTACAAGAAGGACACCAAAATAGATAATGAAAACATTTTACTACCACTAGATAAGAGCTTTAGAATTTATTACTTCAACTTACTAAAGATCAAGATTTAGTTTCTTTTGGGGTTTGTTATAATATGACATAAATAGTATTAAATGACCCAATAAAACTGACTAAAGGAATGACATAGGCTGAATGCCCAATTTAGGAACATATTGTACAACCTAATTTAGGAAAAGGAAATTAGTTTTAGGTTTTCTAATGAGACTTAGATTTGAGTCTTATAGAAAAAGCTTTAAGGTTTTTGTTATCTGTACACATCTATCACTAAAAAAACTTTAGAGCACATGATATTTCCCTCAATCATTTTTATTCTCTTTCTTGTATATTCTTTTACAAACGGTTTTTTAAAAGTTAAGATTTGAAAAATTCCAAAGATAAGAGCACACTTTTGATTTTTTGTTTGACTTAAGGAAATTAACATAAGTAAGTGATGATATTTTGATAACATCATGTATGAATTTGGAGGCTTCTTTGAGTAATGATATGCACTCTAACATAGTTAGTGAAGATTTATTTTTAGAACTAAAATTTATTCGAGAAAGAATACTAGAGGAAGTTCAAAAATCTTTTGAAATGCTTGAGATTTTGATAAATATGGAGGGATGTTATCCAAATGCGGAAATCGCTTATTATATTTTGTTAACTATTCCAGTATTAGTTGCCACGACAGAAAAACATTTTTCAAAATTGAAATTGATCAAGAACTATTTGTAGTCTACAATTTCACAAAAAGATTGGACATGCTTGATTTGCTATCAATTGAGACATCTATGGTTGAAAAACTCTATTAGATGAGCTTAGTGAATGATTTTGCAAGGATAAACGTAAAGAGAGCTATATTCCACTAGTAACATTTATTTTGTTGATTATGATTTTCTATCTAACGCTTTATGTAATTTGAAGATTTTATGATATTTAAAGTTATGTTTTTATTTTATATTATTAGTATTTATGATTTTAGAATATATATATATATATATATATATATATATATATATATATATATAAAAGTACAAACATATGAAAATTGTGTGGGGCATCCATTTACATAAGACCGACATTGACTATTATAAACTTAATTCTCAACTCAAACAACATATTTAGACTAATTTCTCCCGAAATATCAAATTCCTAAGCTTAAATTAGGAAATATTAACTTATATTGAATTTAGATGATTAAAACATGCAATACTGTTCATATTTCATATGTTTATGAAACTCAATAACAACTACTCATGTAGACTAAAGATATCTCACTCATCTATGTTATTTCATGTTTTTAAATCCAATCCTTTTGTATTTAGCAACCTATTATAAAAAACTAGGTGATAATTCTAATTTAGACATTATGAATGAATCTAGACTATAAATCTAACATATATAACCTTTTGTGATAATCCTAACTACCAACACCTGATTTTTCTGAGAAATCCTAAAACCTAACTATAGATCTACTCAGACATGGTAAAAGAAACAAACATCATAGATATGTAAAAGAAAGAATTCAATTGCATAAAATAATTAAAAGGTTCGGATTGTGGGTAGAAAAAGAAAGAAAACCCTAAACTTAAATTGTCTAAACCAATTAATAATAGCAAATTAAAAAGTCGCGCAAAATATGAAAAATAAATGTTCAAGGTAGCAGGGAGATCGATCGATCTATGAAGGAGCGATCAATATATGAAGGATCGATCGATATGTCTTCACATATTTTTTAGATCTATCTATCTGCATGCATCATGACTAATTCCTTGGATCTATCTTTCTTTGATAGGAATAGGATACTCCATTCTAGACTTAGCCATATTCTTCATCTTTTCGTGCAAAAACATATTGTTTCTGTCAAAATGACCCAAACACAACCATTTTCTTCATCGTTTCGTGACGAGCCACTATTTCATTATTCGATGGACTTGAACTTGGTAATCGGTTTCAGATTTTTAGTAGGCCTTTTTTTGTGGAAGTTACCCTTAATCCAAAATGAAATACTCATTAATATAGGTAGCTCTGATAGGATGAGTTGGAACACTGTGTACCAATGAGGATTGAGGTGATTTGGGAAATTATAATGATGAACGGTCGATCATGTTATGTACGCGAACAAGAAATGGATTTATCAGTGATTTACGTGAGATATTTCTATATTTTAGTTGTTTAATTTTCTGATTTAAAAGATCATGTCATGGAACAACACTCTCCTGCACTTTTTTAAATATATATGCTTCAATTTGAAGGAGATATATCCAACTTGTCTCCAACAAAGATTCGAAACACAAATAGTCATGGGTTGCTTTATCTTTTATACGTGGTTGAGTAAATCGCAAATTTTCTAACAACGTACGAAACATTACGTCGTGGTTGGTCCTTTTGTTTTTTTACGGACGTATATGAATTTTGCTAGCGGCTTCAATGGAAAGCAACAATCCAAGGTTACATTATAACCTCACCATATATATGAAATACAACATGCTTGATCGAGAGAAAGAGAGTTCCTTTGTCATTATTATTACGTATAAAATAAGAAATGGCAGCAGAATACTTTTTTATTTAAGTTTAAAAGCTTGCAACTATGAGAGTCCGTCGTACATCTCTAGCTTCTTTTATACCATCGATATCCTGCCACATTCGAACAACCACAAAAATTATGTATCATCATACATCAATCAAAAGGTTTTTGGTAAAACATACAATTGTTCCATTCTTCTAATTATCAAAATGTTTGAATTAGTTATAAAACTTCATAAATATTTTTACAATTACTACTTTGGGTACACTTAAAAAGATAACAATTTATAAAATATATTTTTAAAAGCCAATTTCTAAAGATTAATATTTTATAAGACTTATAAAATTACTTTATAAAATCTTCTCTTTAAATTGATTATAATTCACTTTACAAAATTTATAGAAAAAATGTGTCTGTAAGCATTTAAATAGTGGTCTTTTAGCAAAAACTAGTGGTAATTCCAAAACTTTTGATAGATATTTTAATTATTTCAAAAAATTATTTATATATAATTTAATTAAAATTTACTTGTTTTCTTATTTCGTTAGTGCGACTGCGAATTGCTATTATAAATAGCATATGGTTTTGAATAATTGTTAAATAGAGTTTATCTAGCTAGCTGACTATGTGTAGTTACACTAATGTATTTTTTTTTGAATAAAATCTTCTAAAAGTGCTTGTATACGTACTTATATACTTTCATATGTAAAAATAGAGAATAATTAAGAAAACTGATATTGACTAAAACATTTTAAATGAGGTTATAAAAAAGCAAAAAAAAAAAAAAAAAAAAANCAACTTGTTCAGCTAAATCATTTATTCCAGATGTGTCCTTCGCAATCTTTGCTTTAGTATATGAGATATTATTTTAATAATGACAAAAGAAAATTTAGAATTTCAAAAAAAATTAAAGTAATTCATGTTACTAAATTTATATTATATAATCAATATATTATTTTTAAAATATGACAAAAATGGAAGGAGTATATTAATTATCCAATTAAATAGTAAATATATTTAAACATTTTAAATCTTGATTTTAATATTAATTAAAATAGATAGTATATCTATTTCATTTAAAATTATGTTTTATTCAACTAAGAAATTTTTAACGAAGTTGAATTCTTTGATTTTATGAAGATTTTGTTTTCATATATAAAATTGTAGATTTATTTGGTTATATGGATAGGAGTATGAAAAAAGTTAAATTATGATTCAATGAAAATTTGTACTTGTCGCAATCGGTGCTGAAGCTAATGGGGTAGGGAACTGAAACGCCACAAGTGGTAGGGAGCTTGGCCGCAAGGCCGACTTTGAGGCCTGTTATTTCCTTAGCCTCTGATTTAAGACACTCACACACTTGTCGGCGGTCAGTTGTGGTCTGAGCCATTTGGTTCAATGATTTAACTCCCTCGCAGCATTCTGATGGCAATGAACCACCGTTTGTCAAGTAAGTCAAGCAATGTGCCAGTGTTGTCGTCACTGTGCCACATGTTATGTTTGACTCTGTTGGAACTGCCATGTAGACTGTAAGGACTAGGATGCATGTGATCATCTTTGAAGCAAACGCCATTTTTGTTTTCTTTATTGATTGATTTTATTATAAAGGTCGTCGTCGGTGGGGGGTTTTATAATATGGAAAGTTCATGAATATAATGCGTACCCGTTAATTATGCGTAGTTTCTCATGCATGTAATATTAATGAATAACAAGATTCATTAAAGATACACATATTCCAACGTAAGTACATTGCTTTCCCGATCTTCGCTTAGTTGAGTTTCGAAAAGATGCAACTTCAGAAAAGTGGTTTTTTTTGGTATCAATATTTTTCAATTGATTTTAGTCTTTGTTACCCGAACATATATATATATATTTTTAATATTGTAACTTATTAAGTTCATTCTATCTATAGTGTACTATTTACAATTTTGTCGACCGTTTAAGTTAGAGAGTTATTTTTGGGTGTAATATAAGCTACACTACAAAAAAAAAAAAACAACCAAAACGTGATGGACAAATCCGTCACGAATCCGTCACGATTGGGTAATACTTACAGATTCGTGACGGATTGTGTCTGGCAAAATTAGATAATTAGGAATTTAATATCCGTCAGGAATCCGTCAGAAATTCTTGACGGACTCGTGACGGATAATTACTGACAGATTTCTGACGACAAAACCGTCACTAACGCATCCGTCAGGAATCCGTAAGGATATATCCGTCACGAAATCCGTTAATAATTCATGACGGATTCCTGACGGAATCCTGACGTAATCCTGACGTAATCCTGATGGAATCCTGACGTAATCCTGACGTAATCTTGACGGATTATATATTTTAAAATTAAAAAATTAATTATTAATTATTTTATTTTTGTTTAATAATATCAATTAATTAATTAATAATTAATAAATTAAATTATATTTAACAATTAAAATATAAATAAAAATCTAAAAACATTCATAAAACCAAAATTTGAAAAATATTTACAAAAACCCAAAATACGACAAATATCTGATAAACAACGATAAAAAGATAAAAGCATAAACTAAACTACTGAGGTGGTGGTGGCGGCGGGTATCGAAACCCCATCTGCGCCATGTACGAATCCATAGTCGCCTTGATCAGTTCTTCCATATGACGGTTCATCTCCTCCTGTTGCTCTTTGGGTTTGGCGACGAGGCGTTCTTTGTGCTCCCGTTGCGCGGCCCGCATCTGAATCATCTCAAGCTGCATCGCCTCCATTGCCGCATAACGTATTGAACTTGTACCTTTCATATTCAAGCATATCTTCACAATTAGTAAGGATATACATATGTAAATGGTTCCACTCCTCGAATGTAAGTCGGCGACTCTTATCCTTCCCGCTAAGTCGTCCAATTTTTCGAAACATGCTTAGAACATAAGCTGGGTACATCGCATGTTCTTCACTGTTGTCATGTCGACTTGTTCTACGACCTCTTGTCGGAACATCTCTTGGAAAGTAATATTGTACGAAATTTGCAGCTTCTTCATTGATGCTTTGCGCCACAATAGAACCCTCGACCCTGCCTAGTTTTTTTACCTTTTTCTTCAAGTGGAACATGTACCTCTCAAAGGGGTACATCCACCGATATTGGACTGGTCCACCAAGCGATGCTTACGTGGAATATGAATAGTAAGATGTTCCACGACGTCGAAGAAAGATGGTGGAAAAATCTTCTCCAAGTCACAAAGGATCATGGGTATGTTCGCCTGTAATGTCGAAATACCATCAACTGTAAGTGTCCTCTTGCAAAGATCACGAAAGAAAGCCCCAACCGCTGTTAGTGAAAAGAAAACATGTAAGTAAACAATGATTAAAACAATAAAGTAAATTGTACACAAATTACTACATTAATACCTGCAATGGCTTCGTGAACATCTTTCGGCAGGAGATTCTCAAATGCAAATGGAAGAAGGCGTTGCATCACCACATGACAATCATGGCTCTTCATTCCAATGAACTTGTCTTCTCCGATATCAACAAAATTCCTCAGATTAGAAGCGTAGCCATCGGAGAATTTGACCCTATGAATAATCTAGTCGAAGAACTCAGCCTTTGCATTCTTCGATAATCGAAATGCCAAAACTGGAAAACTTCCATCGGGGTTGATGTGAAGCTCATGACGAGAACAAATGTCTGGCAAGTCTAATCTGGACTTCAAATTATTTTTTGTCTTCCCTTGGACATTTAGAACTGTGTTCATTATGTTGTCAAAGAAGTTCTTCTCCACATGCATCACATCTATGTTATGCCTCAACAAATGTGTTTCCCAATAAGGCAAATCCCAGAATATGCTTTTCTTGTGCCAATTATGATTTATACCCGTATACTCAACATTGATGTGTCCATTTCCACCAACATTTGCATCATTCATCATAACAACATCATAATCATCCAATTATCGTAGAGATCGTCAACACATCTCTTCTTCGTGAATAATGTTGTTGATCGGCGATATGGATGACTCGGGGGAAAAAACCTTTGGTGACAATCAAACCACCATGTTTTCCTTCCATTACTCAGCTGGAAGGAATCAATGTTATCCGCACAATATGGACATGCTAGTTTCCCGTGAGTTGTCCGCCATGATAACATGCCATACGCTGAGAAATCGCTTATAGTCCACATAAGAACCGCACGCATTCTAAAATTTTGTTGTAAAGACACGCCATACGCTTGCTCCCCATGTTTCCATAATGTCAACAACTCATGTATCAGTGGTTGCAAAAATACGTCAAGTGATCGTTTTGGATGTTCCGGCCCTGGTACAAGAACATAGAGAAATAGAAACTCTCGGTTCATACACAAAGATGGCGGCAAATTGTATGGTGTCACAATCACTGACCATAGAGAATAATGTCTACCGTGCTTCCCGAATGAGCTGAATCCATCTGTACTTAATCCGAGATTAAAATTTCTTGGCTCGCATGCAAAACCTGGATAAGTATCCTGAAAATACCGCCAAGCTTCTGCATCAAAAGGATGTGTAATCTCTCCATTGAATCTATGCTCAGCATGCCATCTCATTGCTGCAACTGTTCTCTCAGACTGATACAACCTCTTCAACCTATCCTTTAGCGGCAAATACCACATCCTCTTGTAAGGCACGAAAACTCTACCGCCTGTATCCTTATACCTTGGTTTGTGAAAAAATCTATAACTCGTCTGGGTGTTGTCACATCTTCAATATATCATAAAATTATCAGTGCACACGTCTATGACCTTATACGACAATCCAATCCCCGACACAAGTTTCTGAATCTCGTAATATGAACATGGAGCATTGTTGTCCTCTGGCAAGATATCTCTCACTAACATCGCTATTGCGTCAACTGCATCCTCAGAAAAGTTATAATATGTCTTTATATCCATCAACCTACTAGCATATGATAAAGGCGAATGTCCATCTCTACATCCACTATATAATGGCTGATTCGCTGCGTCTAACATATCAAAAATCGTCGCGCTTCTAAATTTGGTTCTTTGTACGCACGCTGAGCCGTCTGTATAGTATCTCTATAAACATTATTAACCATTTGAACTGTAGGTGAATCATAATCTAAATCCGTTCTAGGTTCCTATATCCTATCGACCAATGGTTCGCTAATGCTAGGACTAGCAACAAGATCAATTCTTTCGCTACCACTACTACTAGCAACAATATCATCTCGTTCGCCATGTAAATACCAAATCTTATAACTAGGCATAAAACCATTCTTATACAAAAGATTCCAAACCATATCTATCTTGATATTATGCGAATTCCGACAAACAGAGCATGGACATAGTAACTTACGACTGCGTTGTGCCCAAGGTTGTCGACATGCTAATTCCATGAATTCCATAACATCGCGCGAATACCCGTCGTTCAAAAGGTTCGTATCTGGATCTATTTTTTCTCGATCCATCCATGATCGAAAATAAGGAGGATTATACATTTTTTGTAAGATATAAGTTGTGAATGTGTGAATAATGAAGGTGTGGGGGTTCTGGTTCTATAAAATTTTTTATGACGGAATCATGACTGATCATCCGTCAGAATTTACGAATATAACCGTTGGCAACAGTCACATTAACGGATATGTTGTCAGGTCAATTTTCTGACGGATTTTGTCATGGAATCCTGACGGATTTAGATCCGTCAGGCCACCCAGTCACTTTTTGAATTGTTTTCTTGTAGTGAAGAGAATTTACCGGGTATCAACTTTAAATTATTTATTTATTGATGGATGGATATTAAATTGAAAATGAATTTGAGTTTCGTAAATCCACATGAATATTAAAAGGACCTGAGTTAAATAGTTTCAATAAAAACTATTTCGTCATAATAAATGCAATTAAGTGTATACGAGAAGAAAAATGTGTCAAAAAGTTGGCCAAGCACACATTATGAGGCCACTCGTACGAGTTCACCATGTAAGACCGAAAATGGTGATGGAATGGTAGTTCACTGAAATAAAGAAAAAGAGAAATATATGGAAATGCATGCTGGAATTGTTCCTTGTAAGCAATCTCGTAAGAATTTATTTATTGGTTGTTCATCGCAACTGGAAACTTCGCAACTTGTGAAGAGTCGAAGGCATCAACGGGAAAAGTGAATTTGTATGTCTATCATTAAAATTAAGGACTCTTGGAGGCTATATACGATCACAAATTTGGATAAACCTTGGAGGATCTCTCTACAACCTGTAGCAAATTATTTGCATCATCGACTCATAGTATATCGATTGACATGAAAAAACCAACATGATTATATATTCTGTATTGTGCTTGCAAAACCAATCCTCATGCACTTCTTCACACTCGATCGCCACAGAAAAAGGTTTTAAAGAAACAAGTTATATATGAGGAGTGAGATGAACCACAAAAGGATTGATATGTTGTTTACGAGTCGAGCCTCTTGTGTTGTTGAATATCTCATGCTCAAGAACACGTTTGAGATGAAGAAGAATACAGTTTCTTTATGAAAAATGTTTTTCTCATTTTTAAGTTGTAAACTGTACAGTACGTGTGGCCTTATATATATACTATATGAAGTATGTTAATTGTTAACATAAGCTTACTATTAATTTACACTACGTACCACAAATCAAAAGTGACATATTGTAATAATTTCCTCACTTATATATTGGGTGACCTCTCTCGCAAACCCACAAATTGAGATTCTTCCAACTTTTAAAGCAAATTAACACCAGGGCCCATAGTCTGATAATATATAATGATCATAAAGTATTATTTTTACCTCTACTTAGGTCATGAATTGATACTATTGTACTAGTATTAGTCTAATTAGTTCATTATACCGCGCAAAGCGACATGGAAAGAAATAAAACTGATATGGATCGTAGTCCCATATATATCATTAGAGGATTACATACTGCAAACGACCAATTAAATGGACCTTGATAAATAAAGAAAGACACGAAACACAAATTCTTTAAAACAACACATAAAAGTAAAGGGATATACACTCTTATACTAGTGAGTGACATCTTATTTTTTTTAATACTCTTTCATCGATCATCTATATGAAAAATCTTTCAACGTATGTCCTCTCATGCTCACTTGATGCTGCGACCAACCAAACACATAAAAATATTATATGGTTAATAACACTATATCAAAATCAATATTAAACCGAGAGTGTTCATGTGTATGTGTTGTGGATATACAGAAAGAAAAC
Source organism: Iberis pinnata (assembly GCA_900406425.1). Classification (NCBI taxonomy): domain Eukaryota; kingdom Viridiplantae; phylum Streptophyta; class Magnoliopsida; order Brassicales; family Brassicaceae; genus Iberis; species Iberis pinnata. Next base: position 18,701 of record OVBE01001718.1, read on the forward strand.
TTCAGGCATTACTAAAAAAAAAAGGGTAAGAGGAGATTACTTGTTACAGTTGGTTCCAGGACTGATAGTGTAAGGGATCCTAACATTGCAAGCACCAGGGAGACGAGCAGCACGGCCCGAGTTAAGTCGTGAACCTAAGGCTTTAGCTGCTTTTTGGATGCAGAGACAGGTTTGTCGACGGGCAAGGGTGGTCTGAGCCATGTTTTTGAGCGTCCGAACGCCAGAACAACATTTTCCGGTGACGGGACGGCCTTGGGTAAGGTAGCTCAAGCATTGGCTCAAATTGCTGGTCACTGCGCCGCACGAGATTGCTGCATCGGACGATAATGGAGCGATCACTAACATGCACACAATCACTAACGTTGACAACTTTAAAAGTCCCTCCATAATCTTAACTCTTTTTTGTTCGTTTACTTATAAAAGTAATTGATTTGGTTGATGAAGAAAGCTAATAGGGTTTGTGTTTATATAGAGAGCCAAAAGGGTAAACTAGATCTAAAAGATGGTGTGAGCTAATTAGTTAGTAGTTGGTTTCATTTAATGCATTGCTTCTTATTTGGTTATGTATAGTTTAATAAATTTAAGCCAATTATACTACGTATACTGAATACTGATCTTCGTTTTTATTTTATTTTAATATATTTATTTTTAGATCTTTGTAGTAGTTTGTTCTTGGATGCACATAAAAATACCAAGCTTTAATCCTTTAGAAAGATAGAAGCAAGTATGGGAATCGAAATTCGCACGGTTGATTTCCGTTAATTAAGAAAAAATTGAGTAAACTCAATTTTTTCAGTGGTCCTAGATTTCTTAAGCCAAACGAGTACGAGATCAGAACGCAAAAATAATAATAAAGATACGAAATAAAAAGTACAAAAAGGAAAAAGGGTTTCTTATTCCGAATCATATGAGCATGTTACAATAAGATGATAGTCTCGGCCGCGAGTATCCTAGATCTAACGACGGAGACTAATAAACCTAATTGAGTCGCAGGTCACTGACAAGAACAGGAAAATAACCTAAAGCCTTAAGTATTTCTGTGTGTGGAATATAACGTGACTCTGATCTTCCTCCTCATCTCTCTTATATAGACTCCATGGTTGGTCCGTTTTTCTTTTCCGTCTATGATTCTTCCGCGAATTTTCCTTTTCGAGTTTATTCTTTTGCAAAAATATTCCTTTTCCGGATTTTTTCATATCTTTACGGCTTACGAAGCAAGTTACAACTGTCATCGTATTCAGGACGAATTCTTGTCTAGAATCATAATTGGGTCGTTATCGTGTTTTAGGCCTCGTTGGTCCGTTTTATGGTTTAGACCATTTTTACGATACCTATCGGAGAACCGGTCTTTCGTACGATGATACGATTACAAACTTTTCGAAATATCAATCGTATCGGTGAGATAACGTTGGCATCTAAGTTAGTCGTTATCATTTCATACGATTAATAAACACAGACGTGTCCTTACGACCATTTTGAAGAATGACAACTTTAATCGTATAGTCAAGATATTCCTCGGCGTTTAGGTTAACTGTTATCTTTTTATACGATTAAAATTTATATGAAAAGATTTTACTATTGTTTCGAGAATTGTAGGAAAAAATCGCATAGATATGATAACTTTGGTGTTTAAGATAATTGTTATCGTTTATACGATTATTTCAAGACTTATACGAAAAGAATAAGTTTTACAATTTTTATCAGAAAACCGAAACGATACGAAACGAGTGATGATTAAACTGAGAAGATATGATGCGTATGATTGGCGAGCTGAATGTACAAGGTTCAACTAGCCAACTAGCAAGCTGAATGTATGAGATTCAGCTAGCCAAGTGGCAAGCTAAATGTACGAGATTCAGCTAGCCAACTGGCGAGCTAATTTACGAGATTCAGCTAGCCAACTGGTGAGCTAAGTGTACGAGACTTAGCTAGCCAACTTCCAACCTGAATGTACGAGATTCAGCTAGCCAACTCGGAAGCTGAGTGTACGAGATTCAGATAGTCCGTAAACGACTAGATTCAGAGCCAATGCTTTTGTCTTGTGGCTTGGTTGGTTCATTCCATTGATCAGGATGATACGACTAGTGTAGTTTGATGTTCGGATCAAGCGATTAATATTTCCACGAAAGCATTTAAGCATTGATTTTTTCGTGACCGTTTTTGATCCCACCAAAAAGCTTCTATAAAAACTTTTCCTCCTCTTATTTGGCGAGAAAAGAAAGTCCTACCTAGACAAACCTGCTTCAAAGCTCTTAATTTACCACGAATGACGTCTATCAGCTTCGTCATCAACAAGTGTTCCATGTAGATATTTTTTCCCTCTACCAAGGACTATCAATCTTCTGCAACAGACCCTCAAGTGTTGGTGCCTTTTTAAAGTGTTCAAGCCGAGCCCTCTACCAGGCTCTGGAGTGATATGGTTGATATTCCTCTGAAACAAATAGCCAACTTCAGAAGATGGAAGGATCGTTCTCAATCAGGCAGGAAGCATGTGCGAAGAGAACGATCCTTCTACCCTAAGAATGATCGTTCCAAAGTCCCTGGAATTTTACAGATCAACATAACAATTGATCTCCGGGAGATTAGAACGATCGTTCCCTCCAAAGAAGGATCGTTTTCTATACCTGAGAAGATTTGGAAGATTGCAAAAATTACGAGATTTTCCTCAAAACTTATCATGATTTCCTATTTTTATTATATGTTTTTTTGAACTATAAAAGCCTTAGTCTTGGTTTTATTTTCTTTTTATGCATTTTTAGATTCTTCAGGGCTTTTATAGAGAGACGAATTCAGAACCTTATATTTTGGAGAAGAATTATGAACTCTCTTTTTTATTTATACAATTTGGTTTTTGCTTATTGATTTCAATTATGCTTTCTTTAATTATTCTTTTGGTATTCGTTTCCATGTCCGAGTAGTTTACCAGTTAGATTTTAGAATTTCCCAGGAAAATCAGATTTGTTAGTTAGGGTTTTACATAATGGATTGAATTTGTTAGGTTCTTAGTTTAGGCTTGTTCTTAATGCACGAATTAGAGTAGCTAACTAGTTCATTGATATTATATTGATTAACGCAAAGAGATTTGGTTTAGAGGTCTGATCTAGTCTAGGTGAGTAAATGTTTGTGCGTGCGAGAGTATTGTTCTGAATGTATATGAATTTATTGAATATGAACAATAATGCATGTTTGAATTAGTTAGACACGACCAGAGTTTGTTTCTAATAATTCGAACATAGGGTTTAATACTCTGAGAAGAGATTATTTGGTTTATGCCTTTCATGTTGAGAACTATTTCAAAGAAAATTATGCATGTTAACTTGGGCTTTTAAATCTGAATAATGTGGATTTCCTAAAAGCATGATGCCTTAGTTTATTGATTTACTTAGTTTTGATTATCTTTAATTTCTTTAATTCACAGTTACAACCAACCATTTTTTTCTTAGCTTAATTCAACATCAAACTGAAAGTTTGGTTATCTGGTATATGTGGAAATCGACACTAATATAGACTATATTGATATGTTCTATGCAGTTAGATTTAGAATTAAATCCTGGGCCTATAAGAATTTTGTCGCCGTTTCTAGGGATCAATAGTGCCTTTTAAACTTTCTTTAGAGTTTAGTCTAATATTTTATTATGCAATACTGATTTTTTTTTTTTTACAGGTGTGTGACCAAACGATCTGATAAGTCTAAGTAATTGCACAACCTCACGAACACAGATCTCTCGAAGTTAGAACGCTCCAGCCAGAAATCTAGAAAGAAGAACGCTAGCTCATCATCCACAATGGGTGATAACATTTGTTATCAGAATCCGGTCAATCCCGTGGATCCAAACAACGACCTACCTCCTCCCCAAGGGGATAACAACTTGATATTCAACCCAGTTGGAGGAGCAAACGACAATCAACTGCCACAATGACAACAAGGAGCTGGTGATGGTAATCAGATTGGGGAAAACTACATACTTATAGGAGATCTCTAAAACCGCCACGGAAGTCCGGACGGTAAAATCGCAGATTCACCGCGCACCAGTACAACATCAGAGATCGATTGAATCCTCGAGGAAGCCAAGAAAATACCGTTTACAGCGCGTATAACACAGGAAAAAATCTCTGATCTCACAAAAATTAAGATCCATATGTACGACGGAACCACCGATCCGAAATTCATCTGCAAACCTTTCGAATCGTGATGGAAAGGTCCAAGCTTAAGAAAGGTGAAAAAGACGCGAGATTCTGTCTCCTCTTCGTCGAACAGCTCCAGGGAGCGGCTCTCGAATGGTTTTCCCATCTAAAATGCAACTCCATCGGAAACTTCTAACAAATTCGTGTAGAATTCCTCAAACAGTACTCCCTATTTATGGACAAGGAAACTTCAAATGTCGATCTATGAAGCATGGCTCAAAGAGAGGACGAGCCTCTCCGAGATTTCATTAAACGATTCTAGGTCGTGATATAAAGAGTCGTTGGGATAAGCGATAAGGTAGCCGTAGACGCATTATGAAAAACTCACTTGTAAAAAATTGAAGTTCCAAAAGTGGATAGCCATAAAAAAACCACAGTCGATTCAGAACGCTCTTCACAAAGCTGCATATTTTATTACCATTGAAGAGGAGATGAAAGTCTTGTCTTTGAAGCATAAGTCGGCGAAGGCATCCACAAAAGAGGCTTCCTCGGAACATTCAAAAAAGAAAATCCCTCGTAACGAGAAGTACGTCCATCACGAAGGAGAAGACCTTCAAGGAGCGTATAACTACGCAATCAATCCGTCTTCTGAAAGAGGAAAAACATCAGGTAATACATGGACCCGAAACACCTCTTACGACGAAAATTCCTTGTAAGAATTCCACCAAACGAAAGGTCACTCTACGGAAAACTATGAAGTCCTAGGAGCAAGGCTAATGGCAAAACTGCTCGCAAGAGAAATGTCAGAAATTTCCAGCGTAAGTAATCTCCTCACGGAAGCAAATCGGCCACCTAGGCCTGACCAGGCGTCGCCAGGCGACAATGCACTTCAAGGTCCCTGAACAGACAGGAAACACGGAAGAGAGCCTGAGGATAAAACTGGTGACGTCAATCGCCGCCGAGTGAACAAGATAATCAGAGGATCTCAATACTGTCAATATAGCATCTCCGCATCCAAGCTTATCATCGCAAGGCTAAATCAAGCGCCAATTGGCCCAATCACCTTCTCTTTACATCTTATGATTCGCTGAAAAACGCGATTACCTTCGAAGAGAGCAAAGCTATCGAAATCGACACTCCTCAATGCGATCCTCTTGTAATTTTTCTCGTCATAAGGGACCTCGAAATCGCAAGAATCCTCGTCAATACAGGAAGCACCGTGAACGTAATCTTCCCTGACACTTTATACAAGATGAGAATCAAATTGTTCGAAGTCACACCTACGCCAAAACAATTCAATGGTTTCTCTAGCACGACGACCATGACTCTCAGCTCGATTCAGCTTTCGATTATGGAAAAAGATCACAAAAATCATAGAATTTGTTGTAGTCGATCATCCTGCCATTTACAACGCTATCGTCAGGACGCCCTGGATAAACTCCTTGAAAGCGGTCGTTTAGACTTATCACCTAGGCATCAAGTTCTCGACGCCCCACAAAATCTCCGCAATCTCGGGATGTCGGAAACAAGCAAGATTCTGCTTCCTAGCCTAGCATAAACTAAGATGGGTCACAACAACGCCAGAGATCGGACCTAAACGAGCAAAGGCAACTCAGCCACCGACCAAAATCGCTTTAGAAAAAGCCGACAATGCTTTGGAAAAAGACAAACCAGATTCGTCAACTCGAGAAATGGCTCGATCTAAAGAAGGCAATCACGCCACCGAGCCCAACATCACAGAACAAAAGGATCAAAATTTTTCCAAGAAAGTCATCGACCCATATGTAGCCACCACAACTAAAACGGACGACACATCACAGCCAAGAAAGTAATCCAACTCACGGTAACCAACTAAACTACGAGACGACTTGATCCCCAAAAGGGGTACGTTGGCAACCTTTTGCAAGAAAAGTGCAGCTGTTCCCCTCTCTAAAACGGGGGGGGGGGGNTTTCTAAATATATGCATCCATGTACTCGATATTTTTGAAACTTTTCCGCAATAATAATCTTGCATTCTACCTTAACAATTTTTCGCATCTTCTTATGATTTAAACGTATTCAATTACACTCAACAACTTCTAAGCAACAACAAAAATTATCGTATAACCATCGTATAACCCAGAAACGGAAATCATACGCAAACTTATGCTAACAAAAACTTGAACACTATGTTCGCTCGCAAGGGCAAACATGCCCTTTGCCAAATCATGAAAAAATTTCTCGAACACATACTATAACCCAAAAACTTTGAATGGAAAAAGAACTTTCAGAAAAAAGCGAGACGTCGCGAACTTCCGGGAACAAATTTCTGAATCCATACGATCACAGTCTACAAATAGTAGGATTATTACTAGTTCAATTCTTATTATACTATCATTGTCATTGTAGTTCAATAGGTTGTCAATCCAATCATGTGAAGTTATTATCCAATCTAGATGCAATCAGATCCAATTAAGTCAAGCCTAAAGATTTAGAAAGAGTAGCTAACAATCTAAACTAAGTAGTACAAGCTGGAACTAAAACAGAAATATGAATCATCATGCATTAACAAGAGCTAAATAAGCAAATAACAAGATAAATACTAACATATGAAATGATGAAGCTAAATAACAATCAAAGAAAAACGGTTCCTAAGGATGGGGGTAATTGATCAGTGATCTTCCTTGATCAACCTAGATGCTTAACATACCTTAAGCAAGAGCTAATCCCTAGACAATAGATTCAGATACAAGCAAATTCAATATCTTGATAAATGATCTCAACCTAAGCAATTCTAAACCTAAATCTCATTAACGGAACACTATCTAGCAGGCATGAAGAAACAATCTATTTAAGTCAATGAACAACCTAAACAACCAATCTCTTGGGTTAGGAATGTAAATCTCTGAAATCATTTTGTTCAGGCATTTCATCAAATACCTTTTGGGTGAAGAAATGCCTAAGATCAGAATTCAATTGACCAGAGAGAAATAGGCATTAGGAAAAATGAAACATAAGGAATTTATGAATGATCAAGCTTAAACATCTAGGAGATTCAAGGAATCAACACCAATCTACCCCATCCTTAGAAACCCAGAAAACTACTAATTACTCATGATGACACGAAATCACAATGAAATAACAACGAAATAACTAAGAAAATCATCAAGATCAATGATCAAACTCTTAAGAACAGTAAGAACAAAAAGAAAAAACCAAAAAAACAATGATCAAACCCAGAAACTAATGATAAAACCGAGAAGATAAAATGAAGAACATGAATGTAAGATCAACATGCACCAGATACTCATGAACCTTAAACTAAAACAAGCATAAATCAACATAAATCATAAACAGAAACATAATTCATTGAAATATATTGGTATGATCATCCATGAACATTCAAAGGAATAAACAAAGAGAAAAAAACCTAAAATAAGAGCATAAAATAAAGGATTCATTCAAATGGAGACGTGCTTAGTGTCTATATAGTGGTTTAGGAAAAATCCTAAACCCCTAAAAGACAAAAAATTAAAATCTGCAGAGCACAGCTCGAGTTGGTCACGGCTCAGCCTGAAAGAGCACATATGAGCTGCCTAAAAGAGCACAGATCGAGCCGTCTCATGGAGCACATATCGAGCTATCTGAAGGAGCACATATCGACCTGTCTGAAGGAGTATATATCGAGTGCAACTTGTCTTGGATGGGCTGGAACATTTTTTTACTTCTCCTTCTTCAACTTCTCCATGATGTTTCGAAAGTTCCAAAGGTACCTGAAATATCTCCAAAATGCAACATGTATATAATGTTAATGCAAAGTTGTCCTAAATATGAAAATTTGGTAAGTAACTCTACTAATGCAACCTATTGATAACATATCATACCTAAAATGACGATAAATGCACTCCTAAAACATGTAAAATGTAGAGACATCAACTCCCCCAAACTAATCATTGCTTGCCCTCAAGCAAGTAATTCATGAGCTGGAGAAGAAGTTTGAAAGTGGGAACTCAGAACGAAAACATGCTGATAAACTAGAGAATGTCAATGTCCAAGTTACTAATTCTAGAATGCAAAGTAATCTCATTCTACTTATAAACTTTAGCCATACATAATTCATATCAGTTCTAATCTGCACATGCATTCAAATCCACTTATCCCTTTAACATTCATTAGTCAGAAACTATGGATCAAGCTATACACTTTCATTGAAATCATTTGGTCTAGGAACCAATCGATGCATTCAAGAACAAAATCCCATCTACCCCATAACATAGAAGCTAAAAGATTTCATAATTCTAAACCTAGTAGGAGATCACATTTCTACCCTTTATAGCCCAAAGATAACTTCATGGTTTTCATTTCCTTTTCTCTTTCTCTTTTTCTTACTTTAGGAGAGGTTTCTTTTGATGATTTTTAGTGGGTTGATTTCTTTATGATGGTACTAGCTATGGTTCTATTTTCTTATTTTCTTTCTTCTTACATATGAAGATATTCTAGGATTTTCCCCTTTTCTTCTCTTTTTGTACTAACCATACATTTTCGTTACAATACCCACATCCCTTACTAGATCATACTGTTTTGCTCTTTCCTCTCCTAAAAGCTTTTAACCATTTTCCTTTCTGTTTTGCTTCTTCCAAATTGTTCTTTTCCTTTTAAATCACCCCAAATACTCAAAATCGAATTCCACCTAGTCCTATCTAGTCCAAAAATCATGAACTAGAACTACATGAAATTCTAATATTGTCGCTTCAAACCTAACACTTTCTACCAAGCTCATTCCATAAAAGACCTTACACTCATTACAAGATATATGGCTTGAAAGAAAGCTAAGTTTAAGGTGAGAAATCTACTTGGATTATAAAGAGTGGTAGAATGGTAGAAAAAAACCCAAGTATGTATATTGTATCCATGAGTTCAAAATCCAATGCATAGACCTGATAATTATAAACCGAGTTCAGGTTCAAATAGATGGGGACAAACATCATATCACAAAATGCTTCAATTAAGAATAGATCATGCAATTATGGTTTCCGAGCATGGTGCAGCCTTAGTTCAAATTCAAACACGATGCATTAGACAACTAATAACCAGGGCATTGACACTATATGATGAAGCAACACATTTACAAGCCTGTTATCATCCTAGTTCCCTATGAAAATGCAGAAAACCTAACAAGCCTAAATGTAATCCTATCATGCTAATGCATATGAACACTCTATTTTTTAAAGTCAATTTTTGAAAAATTCCCAATTTTTTGGTTTTTGTATGCCTTAGATGAAAAATTAAAATAAGAAAACGAGTAAACATGATTAGATACCTCCTAAAATCTTTCCCAATCTTAAATTACACGGTCCCTTTTGTAATAAAAATTCAAACGAGAGATTAGGACCAAAACTCAACAACAAAAAGAAAATATGCTATGGTATATACAATGAAAATTGTTGGACTGGTACTGCATTTAGGTTGAGTTGAAAAAGGTGGCTGAAGTGGCTTAGAATATTTGAAAGTTTAGACTCTGTCACAAGGAGAGTCAGTTGTCCACTTTAAGGAAAATTCTACATTTGTCCATCATCTCCCTTGTTCGCCAACCATCCAATGCTCAACCTATTTTCTAACCTATAAAAATAGATCAAGACCATGAGATATATTAAAAAGATAATGAGAAACTAAATTTTTTTTTATGTACAAAGCTAGATATGAGAATTCCTCCAAAGTGAGCTTGTTTATAGTCTCTAAGCTTGACTTCCCGTTTAAATTCTAGTAACCCCGAGACGGTTCTCCAAAGAGAACCGAGGTTCCTTCACCAGGCTTTCTTCCCGGACTTATCCAACCACCATTGTTTGGTTTGGCCTGGTTGTTCACTTTCGACTCCTTATGAGGCTCTACAACAAGTATGATTGTTCCATCAGGTAAAACCTCCTTGATTATGAAGTACCTTGAGAATTTTTGGTTCACATCTCTTGGACCATGCTTGAGCCTTGGGTTGAGTAGAAACACTTGATTACCACTCTTGAGGTCCATTGTTGGGGGGGGGGGGGGNCAAAGAAGTTGTGCCCGAAGTGGGTTGCGGAGGTGGGCTGTGCTCGAGCTGGTGTTCAAGCTCACAATCTGCGTGTGGGCTATGCTCAAGCTGGTGCTCGAGCTGGTGTTTGAGCTCAGAATATGCTTCTCATGAAGTGGGCAGTTTGCTCACTCTAGTTGCCGGCCTCAGTTTTTTGGTTTCCTTTAATTCTGCAAAAACTCTTGCATCTAGATTTTTGACACCTCCAAATGCTTCTTTATGTTCTGAAACCTTGTTTGAGTCCTTCATCAGCTCATACTCCAATGAATCACTGTTTGAGTACCCATCTTCATGATTGTTCTCATTTATCTCCTTGATAGATAATAGATGACCTTGGGTTGTAGGCTTCTTTGTTTTATCCTTGATGTTGAGGATCATCTTTGAACCATTACCCATGTTCAACCTGATATTGCCCTTCTTGACATTGATCACAACTCCAACCGTAGCTAGGAATGGACTTCTCAAGATCAATGGATCTTTTGGTTCCTTGTCCCTATCCAAAACCACAAAGTCTATTGGTATCTCTACACTCCCAATCTTGATAGGCAAGTTCTCCAAGAGTCCATGAGGCTTCCTAATGGATCAGTCGGCCAAAATCAGAGATATGTAGGAGGCTTTATACTCATTGAACCCTATCTTCTTGAAAACGGAGAGAGGCATCAAGTTGATGGATGCTCCTAAATCGCATAAGCATTTGTTGAAGGTCAATGGATCTAATGAGCATGGTAGATTGAATGAGCCAGGATCTTCTCGCTTTTCTACTATGATGGCATTGCATTCATCATCTGGTATCAACCCTCCTTGAATTTCACCATCCTTCATGGATTTTTCGAAGATTGCTGGGTACTTCTCTATTATCTCCTTCTTGAACCTTTATGGGTGTGGTAACCACGGAATGTAAGGTGGAGGAGAAAAAGGTGTATCCTTCTTCCGTGAAACATATGGTTGTTCAGCTGAAATTGGCTTAACTCTGGCAGCTGAGGTGGGGTGTGACCACTTCAGAGAATCAGTTTTTGCAGGATCTTCATTTTCAGCTCCATTTAGACTTAAACTCCCCCAAACTTGAACATCATTGTCCTAAATGACGTGGGTATGACAATTTTCAGCAGGTATAACTTGTACACTCCCAAAAAATATGACATTGACTTGTGCATAGTCCTTGGGTTCTGAATTGCTTTGCCCGGAAGTTGGCTATTTGTCTTTGGAGTAGAAGTAGAAGTAGAAGTAGAAGCAGTGATGCTCTCCAAATAGTTCACCCTTGAGGTTAAATCCTCAATTTTTCAGAAATGGTAATGAATGAGGAGTTCATCTTATGGTTGAGTTCAACAAACTTCTTTGATGTTTCCATTGCACCATTTTCTTGACCTTGGAGAAGTTGTTGTAGAAGTGCTTCTACATTGGATTGTTGAGGTGGTTGGTGTTGTGGGACGAAACCATGAGGTGCTTGCTGCTGCTGAAAAGCACCTTGAGCTTGCGGTTTAGGAACAAAGATTTGATTTTGCCCATATGGAATGAATATTGGCTTGTTTTGGTGTGCATAGCTTTTGTTGTAACCACCTTGGTTTTGAATGTAGGTAATCTCCTCATGATGTGCAGTCACTCCATCTTGAACTTAAAATTTCTCTTCTTCACTAACAAAGTGCACTTGTTTCTGTTGAGCAAGAATGAGCTTATCCAAATTATCATTCAAACCCTTCATTTCCTTCCTAGTTATGTCTTCAGAATCAGAACTACCCCAAGGAGTGCGATCAAATTCTTCACTATAGTTCCCATCAGATTGTGCTAAGTTCTCCATTAGATCCCAACCGTCATCAACAACCTGGTTCAGGAAGCTCCTAATGCTTGCTGTATCAAGTAACATCCCGATCTTGCGGAGAGCTCCTCTATAGAGAGTACTAAGAAGTGACTCCTTGTTGAAAACATGGTGAGGACACTGCAATGTATACCCCTTGAACCTCTCCCAAGCTTCACTGAATGTCTCAGAACTCTTTTGAGCAAAAATAGAGATGTCGTTTCGCAACCTTACTGTTCTTGATGTAGAGAAGAAGTTGGCAAGAAAATCTTTCTTGTAATCATTCCAGGAGGTAATGAAATTTTTAGGTAGAGACTTCTCCCAGTGATGGGCCTTGTCACTCAAAAAGAAGGGGAAAATTTGGAGTTTGAAAGTATCCTCACTAACTCCATTTATCTTTGTAAGACCACAGAGCCTGTCAAGTTCGTCAAGATGATCAAGGGGGTCCTCCATTGGCAGCCCGTGAAACTTGTTCGCCTGAACCATGGCAATCAAGCTATGCTTGATTTTAAAGTTGTTGTTGTTCACATCCGGTGGAACAATCCCATAGTGTTGAGTGTGAGTGTTTGGATCATCTCCAACACCAATAGTCCATCAAACAGGAGGTACATTGTGTTTAGCCATTGGTGGAACCTGTTGTTCTTCTTGAATGACCCCTAAGTTTTCCTTTGCTTTCTTAACTGCCTTGGTAAGGTCTCGATATTTTCAAGGAATTTTAAGATATGTTTGTTGCCTTGTGATCTAGTGTGCATACATAATCACGTCTGGGATGAGCAACTAACTCGAGATGTGTCGATGCAGAGCATCAGATAGTGTTGTATGTACATGAAAACAAAGAAAACAAAGTGAAAAAGTATATAGAAAACGAACTTCATCTCAATAGATCTAAAATCCAGAATGTAACAACAAAACACCTAATTAACAATGGTGCCAAACTGATAATAGGTTCTTACTAGTTCAATTCCGATTGTACTATTATTGTCATTTTGGTTCAATAGGTTATCAATCCAATCAGGTGAAGTTATTATCCAATCTAGATGCAACAGATCAAATTAAGTTAAGTCTAAAGATTTAGAAAGAGTAGCTGACAATCTAAACTAAGTAGTACAATCTAGAACTAAAACAGAACATATGAATCATCATGCATTAACAAGAGCTAAACAAGAAAACAGCAAGATAACTACTAACATATGAGATGACGATGCTAAAAACAATAAAAGAAAAACAGTTCCTAAGGATGAGGTATTTCATCAGTGTCCTCCTTGATCAACCTAGATGCTTAACATATCTCAAACAAGAGCAAATCTCTAAACAATAGATTCACAAATAATAAAATTCAATCTCTTGATAAATGATCTCAAACGAAGCAATTGATAGGTCTAGAATTTAATCCTAAACTAGTACTGCAGAGAACAGTTCAATGTAGCATAGCAAAGGGTATCGAATCACAGAGACCAGAATAGTACACAATTCAGTTTCAATTCAAATCAAGCTAAAGCAGGAATAATAAGGTTGATTGTGATCAAAACGGTAAATTAAAGCGGTTTAAACTTATAAAATAAAAGCGTCAGACATCAGGAAAACCACAGGTAATCAGGATTGAAAGTCAATTTATCATGCAAGGATTTTCTTTGAAAATAGTTCTCAATATGAAAGACATATATTGAATAATCTCCTCTCGGAGTACTAAACCCCAATGCTCAAATTATCAGAGAGAAACTCTCGTCGTCTTTTAAATAACAGAACATGCATTACAGATCAGATTCAATTGTTGATAAGCAATCAAGACAATACTTTCGCAAGAAAAATCACTTATTCATCTAAACTAGATCCAACTTCTAAACCAAATCTCTTTGCATTTATTAGGCTAATAACAATAAACTCGATGGCCAATCTAATTCACGCATTAATAACAAGTCTAGACTGAGAACCTAACAATTATTATCCACTTATGAAAAATCTAACAATCAAACCCTGATTTCCCTGAGAAACCCTAAAACCTAAATATGGAACTACTCAGACATTGGCATGCAAACACAATTCAATATCAAAGAAGAACACATATTTAAATTAGACACTACAAGAAATATGACTATCGATAGCGTCCCATGATAGCGTTTTTTGTGTCCCTGTTATTGTACATGGACACGGGTTTTATCCATAGCGTTTCACTTTTTTGGGACGCTATTTTTTCATTCTCGATAAAACAAAAATACTTAGGTGCGTAAATTTTCTTAGTTACGTCACTTACTATTGCAGATAATACAAAAACACTATGGTACTTACGAAATCACTTAACTTTTTTCAACATATATAATCAATTCGACTTACTTATTTCTATCTTTCTTCATTATTTTCAGAAGATCTTCAGTGTATGCGTTACTTCGGGACATTGTTGATCTCACTGATTCGAAGCTCTATTGCTTAATCGAGAAGGTATCTTATACTTCAGCTTTTAGTTAAGTTTTGGTCTATGTACATCGATTATGCGATTTAGTTGATTTTGAGGTATCATCTATATACAGATTGTTTGAATTCGTTAGATGTGGAATTTAGCTGAAAATGTTTTTTATTATTCTCAGTTCTGAAATGATAGTAAGGATGAGAGGAGGCTACACGACGACATCCGGCTCTGCTTTCAGCCCGTCGTAGTAGACGTAACCATCAACATGGGGTAGAAAAATGCCGCAAGAGGAACTAAGGACGTGCTCGGGTCTTTAACTTTGACCCAACTCACGCTGGGATTGAATACCCAGAATCCAGTAGAATAACTTAAGTTTTATAGAACATACAACAAGCTTTTAAAAACAAATTTAAGCATGCGCAAAGGCCTAGAAGCCAACTTGGTAGAGTGGTCCAAACATGGCCGCAAAGCTGTTTCCTCTTCTGTCAAAACAAGCTTAATATTTAGGCAAAATCTGGTTCTTCTTTTTTTAGTAACATCATGTGCTTCTCACGTGACTCACACTTAAAACGAGTTGGGCTTCAATTTGGCTTGTCTCACACTTAATTCGAATTGTCCATATCCAAAAAAGATTAGTAGTGCTGAAACTTGTTTATACATTGCTACATATTTAACTTGAGTAAATAATAAAATATCATGGAAAACAATTATCACTATAGAAGAAGCCGAAAAGATTATTTAAAATATTAGTATGTATACAAAAATAAAAACGAGATTTAAGATCAATTTATTCGGATTTTTCGTTTTGAAGATCAATTTATTTGGTTCAAAAATTTTAAATCAGGATAACACATTATTTGTTTTATTTATATAATTATTGACAGAAATATGTTTATGTGTATGATACGAAATCTATTTGCTATGCAATGCATGTAATCATTACCTATGTGGAAAATGTATAGAAATATGTTTATTAACAGTGACGCGTGGTTTGTGTTTCCCTCTCAACCCAAGATAAAACCTAATCCATATACAAAAAGGTAAACCCTAGTTTTGCGCCATTTCAACATTACACATAAATATATTATTAAAATAAAGTAAAATCAAATAAATATTGATGTCAGATGCGTCACACACATTAAACGTCACGAAAGACAAAACGACGTTTAATAACGACACACATTCATAATACATGACTAAAACCATTATATATAAAATACATACATAAACAATCTGTCATATTCTCGTTATCTCTAGTTATAAAAATAAAACTCAAAAAGATGAATTTTATCCCAGAAGATGTAGAAGACGATCCATCAACTCTCAGACGGTATCCACTCAGAAAAGGTACAAAACTATGCTGAAACTTATGAAATATCAGCTACTATGTTTGGAAGATTACCGTGAAACCGAAGTTTGTAAAATGGAGGTCGACGCGAAGATCTCCATGTTAGAGAAGATAAGAAACACTCCGAACTTCAATNNNAGAAAAGACAAAGAATACACCGATAACGAATTCAGCCACACTCACCGCTATGACGTAGACTACAAAGAATCCGATGTTAGATTTCTAGGTTAACGCATTTTTTTGTTTTAAAACGGTTTATATTTAGTATTTCGTTCTTTTTCATTTTTTTTG
>OVBE01001719.1:0-34700 GCA_900406425.1 Iberis pinnata
AAACCTTGCTTCTCCTTTGGATACCAGCACTGCTGAGTATAAAGTTAATTATGAGAAATGGGAAGGTTCCAATCGCATTGATGTAATGACCATTAAAGACACCATGTCGGAAACCTTTATAGGTGGTAAGGAGATCAAAGGTCTCAAACAGTTCCTTGCCGAAATGGAAATGGGCTTCGTAAGAAGCGATAAAGCAGAAATAAGCATGCTTATGCATTGCTTTAGTACGATAAGGTATTACGGCAAAGGAACAATAAGGGAGTACATTTTGGAAATGTCTGACACTGTTTCAAAACTCAAGACACTTAAGATTGAGCTTTTAGCTGAATTGCTCATATACTTTGTCTTGAACTCTCTTCTTCCCCAGTTTAAACAGTTAATATCTAATTATAACACACAGAAGGAGTAATGATCTCTTAATGAGTTCATTGTGTATTGTGTACAAAAGGAAGAGAGAATGAAACTAGATAGGACAGAAAGTACTCATATGATTTACACCTCTAAAAGTTTGGGCAAAAGAAAGAAATTTGAGCCCACTAAAAATGAAGCTGCTAAAGGTCCAAGCCAAAAGAAACAGGCTAAGGGTGAGGACACCTGTTTCTTTTGCCAGAAGGCTGGACACCTAAAGAAGGACTACCATAAGTATCACGCTTAGTGTGGTAAAAAAGGGTATGTTCCTTGTTATGGTATGTTTGAAATAAATTTAGTTGATGTACCTAGAAACATTTGGTGGTTAGACTCAGGTGCTACTACTAACATTAGTGTTTCACTACAAGATTGCCTAAACTACTGAAAACCAATTGATGCTGAAAGATGCAATCATGTGGCTAATGTTTTTCTTGTAGATATGGAGGCATTCGTGCATTTTTGACTGTGTTTAGTTTCAGTCATTTTTTTGGATTTGAAAGACACTTTTGTTGTTCCGTCTTTTCGACGGAATCTAGTCTCCGATTCTTATTTAGACAGATTAGGTTATTCATGTCTAACTGAGAACGGAGTAGCTACTTTGTCTTTAAATTCAAAATTTGTTGAGACCAGTAAAATTTTGAAATCACAGTTTTTATATGTTTGACACTGTAAATTCTAAAGTTGAAAATTGAAGTGTCAAATCAAGAGGTACGAAAAGAAAATTTGAAGATGCAAATTCAGGAACTCTATGGCACAAGCGCCTAGGTCACATCTCTAGAAATAGAGTTGAGAGACTTGTGTCATAAGGTATATTGAGTTCAGTTGATTTCACAGATTTTGATGTCTGTGTAGATTGCATTAAAAGAAAACAGACCACAAATAAGAAACTAGGTGCATATAGAGCTACGGAAGTCCTTGAGTTGATACATACGAATATTTGTGGACCGTTTCCTTCTCACTCTAAATAATATTTTGAGACGGAAACAGCTAAAACTTTTGAGGATATTGAATTTGGGGGAGAAATAAAGTTAGGGATATCATCTATGAGGAAGAATCGACTCAGGTTAATGTACTGATTCGTATAGTTGCTTTGGATAAAGCAAATTAAGAACTTCAAGTTGATAATGTAGTTCTTCCTCCAACTCAGGATGTCGATGATATCGATATCGAAGGTCAAATTCAAAATCTTCAAGAGCCGATGCAACAAAAGCAAGTCCCTTTGCGTCGGTCCACTAAAATAAAGAGAACCACTATTCCAGTTGATTATAGTGTTTCTAATGGAACATGAGGAAAATTAAACTCTTTTGGAAGATGACTTTATCAACTTCCGTAAGGCAATGAGTTGTTCCAATTTGGATAAGTGGACCAAAGCAATAAAATAGGAGTATAAATTGGTGCTAGACAATAAGGTTTGGGACCTTGTTTAATTACCATAAGGAAAGAAACCGATTGGTTGTAAATGGATTTTTAAAACCAAGAAGGATTTGGTTGGTAATGTGGAGAGGTATAAGGCTCGTCTAGTAACTAAAGGCTATACTCATAAAGAAAGGATTGACTATAATGATTTTAGTTGCACATTATGATTAGAGTTTCATCAGATGGATGTCAAAACAATGTTTCTCAATGGACACATTTATGAAACAATTTATGTGGAGCATCCAGAAAACTTTGCCTTAGGTAATGCAAAGAAAATGGTATGCAAATTGACTAAATCCATATATGGGCTAAAACAGGATTCTCGTCAAAAGGTACCACAAATTTTATAAGGTTATCATCTCCTTTGGTTTTGAGATGAATTTGGTTGAAGATTGTGTGTATCAAAAGTTCAGTGGGAGTAAGTGTATCTTCGTGGTTTTATATGTCGATGACATACTATTGGCCATTAACGATATTAGCATGCTGGTCAACACCAAGAAAATTCTTAAGGAAAATTTGAGATAAAAGATCTTGGTGAGACATCTTTTGTATTAGGAATCAAGGTTCATCGAGATCGTTCTCGAGGAATCCTTGGATTATCGCAAAAGAGCTATATCGATAAAATCTTTAAAAGATTTGGAATGCAGAATTGCAAACCAGGAGATACTCCAGTCGCTAAAGGAGACCAAATTTTTCTCGCTAAATGCCCTACAGTAAATTTAGAAATTCAGGAGATGCAAATGATTCCTTATGCATCAGCAATAGGGAGTCTTATGTATGCTCAAGTGTGTACGCATCCGGATATTGCGTACATAGTTGGAATGTTGGGTAGATATTTAAGAAATGTGGGTATAGACCAGTAGAAAACAGCCAAAAAAGGTCATAAGATACTTGTAGAGAACAAAAATATATATGCTCACGTATCAGAAATCAGAACTTTTGGAGATCATTAAGGTATTCTGATTCTGATTTTGGTGGATGCCAAGATAGTAGACAACCTAAATTAGGTTATGTGTTTCTGTTGGTTGGTGGAGCTAATGCATAACATAGTGTAAAACACACTCTTAGGTTCCTCCACCTTGGCCGCAGAATTGGTAGGTCTACGAGGCATCCAATTAAAGAATATGGCTGACAAATTTTGGTCATAAGGCTGCAAATTCTTAAGAGAATTGAAAGACCACTAAAGTTATACTGTGACAATAAGGCAGCCATATGGTACAATTCGGTAAAGTCTAAACATGTAGACATAAAGTACCGAGTTGCTAAGGAAAGGGTACAAAGTGGTCAGGTTTCTATAGAATACTTAGGGAAAAACTCCATAATTGCATATCCTCTAACAAAAGGTATTGTGCCAAAAGTCTTTCACGAGCATACTGCTCGAACGGGCATTAAGGTGTTTGAGGATTAGTGGGAGTTTGTCATAAGGTTTTGGGTTCTATGGTTTTGGGTGTACATATGTACACATTTTCTGATCAGAAATAAAGTTAAAGTAAATTTCGGCTTACACATTGTACCATAAGGTTAACCTCATAAAGTAGGACCAATTGAAAATCGACATGTACTGACCACCTTTCATGTGATTTTCATGCCATACTTTTCATAATTGATCTATGTCATTTGAATATGGTGATTTAGTGACCATGGAAGGTTTAATTATGATTGATATAACGAAGACCGCCATGATCCTATGTTGTTGTAGTCAATGGACGAGATTGTTATGCTCTCGGTTAATAATGGCATATTGAGCTCATAAAGTCTAACACATTTTTAAAGATACTTATGTGACCCAGTGGGAGATTGTTAGATCTATTAAGTGGGATCACTTGTATAATTAAATGTGTTAGGGCTATTAATTAATTAGCTTTATAAAGTAAGTGGTCACTTTTGTGATTAAGGAAAGCTATGAGCATAAATGTTATGAAATATTAATGTGTGGATATCCTTTCGCAATTTCTAATTTGATGAGGGGGCAAATTAGAAATTATTCTCTATATATATGAGGTTATGGTCCCCAAAACAATCCTAGCCGAAAATTCAGAATTCTCTCTGGATCCCCATCACCAGAGAACTAAAGTTCAGAATAGGATTTGCTTTGGAAGATCAAACCTATCGATCTTGGAGCTATGAATTCTTCAGGTACGCTTCCGCTTAAGTTTTAAATCATCAGAAACTGAATTGGTTAAGGTTTATGGAATTACAAATTCCAACCGGATCCACTGTGGTGTTTGGGGTCCAAGGTTTTATATATTATCTTGTGTTCATTGGCAATTACTTAAGATGATTCTATCCTTTTAAGCTAATATCGTGTGTGCTTTAATTATTCAAATCATTTCAACAGTTAGTAGAAAATCAATTGTATATAAAAGTGATTCAATCTATGATAGTGGAGATTTCTTACACAAAACTTTTATTGCGCATCTAAGTGAACAAGGAAGCAAGCATTACATTTCTTGACCTTAAACACCTCTGCAAAAATGGAATGGTTGAGAGAAAACATGAGAAAATTTGGAAAAATACCCTATTTGGGTTTACAAATTTTAAAAATACACCCTTTTAATATTTTTTTTGAAAATTACACTTTGCTTAGTAATAAATGACTGAAGTACAATTAATTACTAATGTTGAATATAAAACTGATATTTTTATCTCAATTAATAATAATTGTACCAAAGCAAAGCTAATTAAATAAAAACCAAATTTTTTTTGTTAGCCCAATAAAAAGATTTTTCTCGACACATGAGTATAAAAAGCTTGTTTTCAAAATCTTTTTTATCGAAGAAACTTATCAGTTAATTTCTTCAAATTCTCATCTCTATTCACTAAATTATTTTATATGATTTTGGACTTACATTATTGTCAATTGCATATTTGTTGGAACTCATTTTTAACAAAGTGGTGTTTGTCAAAAATTGAAGTAAATTTGAATGAGAAATTAGACAGTTGAGTGAGTTGAACTAGCTGGAAAGACAAGCTAGCTCAACTAGGTGAGGAAAATAGCAGCTCAACCAAACTCAATGAGCTGAATGAGTACAAATTCAGTTGGATGAACCGGTCAGCTAACACTCAAGTTTAGTGATCTAAGGAGTGAAGCAACTTACAGGTGAAAGGTCATCAAGCGAACAGTTGCAACTATTGGCTGAATGAGCACCAATTGAAAAGGTGCAACGAAGGGGCGTGTCTTTTCACCAAATGTCATATCTTTTCATGTGAAAAAGTGTATTAACCAAATGTCACATTCTTTCATGTGAAAAGGTGTCTTGACCAAATGTCACATCCTTTCGCATGATGCCTCTTTGTCTCCTATAAATACATCATCTCTCATTCATTCTTATCTATCCCATTTTCTAATCAACAAACAAAACGTAGAGGTTTTCGTTTTAGAACAAAAAAATAAATAAAAACACAGTTTCAACCAATTCCCCTTTCCTTTTTCTTGAGAGTATTGTTTGATACTAAATTTGATAAGACTTTTCTTAAGAGTGAATCTTAACGAAGATATTCACAGTTCTATCCTGGGATTCTGAATTGCGGTAACCATCTTACTACGGGAGATTTTAATAATTAAGGACAAAATTTCGACTCGTCTCCGTTTCTTTCTTAATTCATAACATTTTAAATCGGTTTCAACTCAGTTCGGTTATTCGGTCCCTACAATATTAACTAGACGTGAGAGAGAAACATAGAGATACAATTATATATTATTATTGTGATTTACTCTCTTTACTTATAGTCAAATATTATTAGATTTGCCTTTCTTATAGATTTTCCTATGGTACAACCGTATAATGGTTCTCTTCTATATAAATTCTATGAAAATTCATTCTATGAAATTATCAATTTCCATATCTCATTAACAAACTGATAAATGTTAGGTTTATATAATTATTTGTGTTAAAAGAACTTTTTTAGAAATATGATATATAAACTCTAAAATGTTTGTAGATATTATCCAATGACATATTAAAAAAATGTATCGTATCATATGTCAAAAAGGTAAATTCCAAAAAAATAAAACAAAGGTGTATTTTTCAAATTATAAAACCTAAGAAATGTATTTTTCTAATAACCCCGACAAAACGTAGGCATAATGTGGAACTTGGCTTAATTATGATGTTTCAAAGTAAAATTCCTTAGAAATTTTGGGCAGGAGCCTTCTACACAATAATTTTCTTAAGCAACATTCTTCCTTCTTCGATGTTCAATAAGAGGCTAACTCCCTTTGAAATTCTTAATGGAACGACTCTTGTATACACAACCCTATGAATAATTGGTTGTGCTTGTTATGTCTATCTACAATCCTACTCACACAACTAGTTTGATCCCAAGTCATTGATGTGTGTGTTTCCCGGATACAATGAGAAATATAAAGGGTTTTGGTGGTTTCATCAACACATCAATAGACATGTTTCGATTGATGAACATAGATTCCCATACACTGATCAATATTCTCCATTCCTATCTCGAGTCCAAACACGGTTACACTCTTGGAGACTAAGACTCTCGTTAGATCATATACCAGATGTGTCTACTACTTCACCAAATCAATGTGGAGAAGTAATCATACATAGTCAAAACCCACATTAGGTTAAAGACGTTGATCCACCTTCAATCAATGAACCATCATATTGTTGGAACTAAAATATTGACTAGTGGTTTTTCGCAATGTTTTGCCAAATTCCGGTGAAGACGTTCACAATAATGACCGGATTGTGAGTGCAGTGGAAACTTTGTATGAGCACTATAAAATGGAATGTTCACTTGTAAAATTTGAGTGTAATTTGAATGAGAAATGAAGATGAAAAGAATGTAAACATGCAAAATATTGACTTGCATTTACCAAGTGCAACAAGTGTAAAATATCCCACATTGTAAGTGAAGACAAATTAACGCTAGTAGATATGAGACAAAGCATGCTTAAATTCAAATGGGTTGAGTACACTATGGTGTATGAGAGAGATGGACCACACACATGCGCACGCCACCGGCTCGGCGCGGGTGTGATCTTCAACTCCTCTTGGCTTCCGCTTCAAGTCGTTCGGCTATATAAGTGATCCTCCTCTCAATCGATCATTACTTCTTTTACACGCTTAAAAAGTCCTTCAATTCCTCTATATCTTTCTCATATTCTCTCTCTAAAAAGTAAGTCGTTTCGAGATTATATCTTTGAACGTACAGTTTGTAGACTCCGATATCGAGTGTTGCGATTCGGTTTCAAGCGGTTTTATCCTAGGATTCTTGAATCGCGAATAATCATCACACTACGAGCGATTTTTAGAATTATGGAAATAAATCATCATCTCGACTCCGTTTTTGTTATAAGGTTTTAAATTGTTTCCATTTTCAACCGTATTTCCCGAATCCGGTTTTATACGTACTACGATCTTGATTCTTAAAATCCTCTTATGCATATAGCATAATCGGATTGGGGATTACGATTTCTGAAAAAATCTTTCATAACGATTTCAAAAATATTTCTTAAACGTTTTCGTGAACATTCACTAGTGAATTCGTGAAATGTTTTTTGATTTCAACGTTTTTATAAACGATATCAGAATATCATTTAAAGTTTATTCAAAAATATTTTCTAAACGGGTTTTTCTAACTGATGTCTTTGCATTTTAGTGGGTTTAAGAAGACATTTACCATCATTTTAGGATCATTTAGATGTCAATATATTGCATTCCTAGGACATTCTAAGTAAATTTTCATTTTCAGAAGTTCTGCATTAGCATTCGCATACATATGAATTTTAGAGACATTTTAGGTACTCGGGGAATTTCCGGAGCATTTTGGAAACTTTTGGACATCAACCTGATTGAAGAGAAAGGAGTGAAAAAATTAAGACAAGAGCTTGAACAAAACATGATCGAAACCAAGTCAAGTGATCATCGTGCCCAAAGAGATCACGGCCAACTCCTTCATCAAGTCGTGATCGAGCTATATCACGACTCGAAGAAGATGGCTCGATCACCCGAGAACTGGCTCGATCAACAAGCCTTCACCCCATTTTTTCCTCGACCAAATCTCTACTTGATCACCCGGACTTTTCCCTTTGGCACATGCTGCCTTGATCAGCCCAACCGCATCAGGAACTTCATAATCAAGGAAATTCTGCCTGATGGAGCAATCGTACTTGCTGAGGAACCTGATAAGGGGTCAAAAGTGAACTACCAAATCAACCAGGACAATGATGGTTGGATATGTCCAGGAAGAAACCTGGTAGAAGGACCTTAATTCTCCTTGGAGGACTGTCTCAGGGTCACTAGAGCTTAAACAAAAAGTCAAGCTTAGTGACTATAAACAAGTTCACCTGGGAGGAAATCCCATGTCTGTCTCTGTACATAAATTTTTTTTTCTAATCCGTGTCTATTTTTTTTATATCAAAATTAAGTTTTTGCTTTGTTTTGGGTGTTTCAGGTACCCTTGATCAATACTGTGGACACTTGGTGTGGGGAAAATAGGAAAGCAGAGTCAACTTAAGGAAGTCACTGGCGAACCCAAAATGTTTCCACATCGAGGCAAAGAACAATGTTAATCGAGTTTACATCGATCCAGAGACAAAGAAGACACATCACCTCGATCTCAACTTTAGCCACCTTCTTCAACTCAACCCGAATACAGTACCACTCCAACCCCTTTTCACTGTATATACCATAGCATATTTCCATTTGTTATTGCGTTTTGGTCCTAACTTCTCCTTCGGATTTTTATTACACAAGGGACTGTGTAATTTAAAGTTCAGGGAGAGTTCATGAGGTATTGATCATGTTTAGTTGTTTTCTTATTTCAATTTTGCATCTAAGGCATACAAAAAACCAAAAAATTGAAAAAATTTTGAAAATCGTTTTCAAAGAAAAAAAGTTTTCATGTAATTGAATTTAGGTTGTTAGAATTATAAGTTTTTCATCTGCATTTGCATAGGGAACAAGGATGATAGCAACCTTGTAAGTACGTTGTTTTCTTAGGTAGTATCAATGTCATGGTTATTAGTTGTCTAATGCATCCTGATTAAGTCTGAAGTAAGACTGCACCATACTTGGAATGTGAAATTGCATGATCCTTTCTTTTCTGAAGCATGTTGTGATATGAAGTCTACCTCTGTATATTAAAACCTAAAATTGACTTTTAATTATCATGTTTGTGTGCTGGATTTGAACTCATGGATAGCATATACATATTTGAATTATCTTCTACCATTTCACCACTATTGTTAATCCAAGTAGACTTCCCACCCTTGAACCTTGACTTCTTTCAAGCCATGAATTTAGTACTGAGTGTCATGTCTTTTATGGAATGAGCTTAGAAGAAAGTGTTAGGTTCGAACTGGCAGTAATGGAATCTCATGTAGTTCTAGTCCACGCTTTTTGGACTAGATAGGACTAGGTGGGGTTTGATTCTGGGTATTGGGGTTGGTTTGAAAAGGATGAAAACGTGGTTGGAGGCTGGTAAAAGAAACGGTATGGTCATGAACCTTAGGAGAGGAAAGGAATTAAAAGAAAACATAAATGTCTAGTAAAGGGTTTGGGGGAAAATGATACGAAAAGTATGTGTAGTGTAGAAACAGAGAAAGGAAATGACAAGGAAAGAAAAGGGTAAAAACCAAAGAAGTTAGTGAAAAATGAAAACAAGATCGGAAACCATAGGCGCTAAAATCAGGAAGTCCCTAAATCCTCTAGAAATCGAATAAGAAAGAAACCTCTCCTAACAATATCACTTAGAAACTTAAAAGGGTAGAATTATGATCTCCTATCGGGTTAGAATCAGGGAAATTTCAGTTAACTTCGGGTCGATGGGATTCTGTTCTTGTATGCATCTAAGTGTTGTTACCCAGAAAGCTCATTCCCTTTTTGAGAGAACCATGTTCTGAAATGTTAGCCAGTGCATGAAGGGGTCATTTTTATCCCTTCACCAGTCCCTTAGCCAAATGATTTCAGTGAATGTGCATGACTTGATCCATGGTTTCTGTTTAATGAATGTTAAAGAGGTAAAAAGATTTGAATGCATTGTGGAAGTTAGAAGTGATATGGAATGAACTTTGATGAGTATGGCTAAAGTTTATAAGTAGGATGAGATTGGTTTGCATTTTATAACTAGTAACTTGGACATTGACATTCCCCATTTTATCAGCATGTTTTGGTTATGAGTTCCCACTTTCAAACTTCTCTTCCAGGCTTCTGAATTACTTGTTTGAGGGCAAGCAAGGATTTAGTTTGGGGGAGTTGATGTCTCTGCATTTCAGTGGTTTTAAGAAGAAATTTACCATCATATTAGGATCATTTAGATGTCAATATATTACATTCCTCGGACATTCTTAGTAGATTTGCATTTTTAAGAAGTTTTGCATTAGCATTCGCATACATATGCATTTTGGAGACATTTCGGGTACTTGGGGAACTTTCGGAGCATTTTGGGAATGTTTGGACATAAAATTGATTGAGGAGAAAGGAGTGCAAAAATCAATACGAGAGCTTGAACAAAACTTAGCTTAAACCAATTCAAGTGATCATCGAGCCCAACGAGATCACGGCCAACTCCGTCATCAAGATATGATCGAGCCATATCATGACCCAAAGAAGTTGGCTTGATCACCCGAGAACATGCTCAATCAACGGGCCATGTTGCCTCGACAACGAGCCTTCACCTTGACCTTCCCTTGATCACTCCCCAAGCTTGCCTCGATCACGTCGCGTATTTTCCTCCACCTCAACTCAAGCCGCTTTCCTCTCGGCCTTGATCACACCTTTTTTTCCTCAGCCAAATCTCCACTCGATCACCTGGCCTTGTTCCTTCGGCACATGCTGCCTCGATCACCCCAGCCGCATCACCCGAAGCTGCCTCGACCAAGCATCTTCGTCTCAAGCTGCCCCATCTTCTAGTTTGATCACGACATCGAGCCCAGCTCGATCACCTCACCGAACCGTCTTCATTCCCAATCGGGTAAAGAATAATCATTAGAGATTTTTAGACATTTGTCTTTTAGCATTTTTAGGGCTTTTCTAAACTACTATATAAGCCCTAAAAATGCCTCTTTTTAAAAGAGCTTTATTTTATGCAATTTTGGGTCTTTGTCTTAGGTTTCTTTTCTCTCTATTTTTCTTTGATGTTCTTGTTGATCAAAACCCATATTTCTTATGAAGTTTATGAAGTTTATGTTTAGTTTCTGATTCCTTCATTTTTATGCTTAGATTAAGGTTGTGAACTATCTGGTGCATATTGATCTACTGTTTTACACTCATAATCTCGTTTTTTCCTTGATCATCATTTCTGGGTTCTGTTATTGTTTCATTGGTTCATTGTTTTTCTAGGTTGATGTTCTTGGTGTTCTTCATCTTCATCTTATGCATCTATGAATTTTCGTCTTGATCATCACCCTTTGGTTTTTTCTGACTTTGTTGTTCTTACTATTCTTCATAGGTTGACTTTTGATCATGATGTTTTGTCTTGTAGTTATGTTTTCTGGTTTTTCTGATATCATACCCACCATGTGTAGTGAGTAGTTACCTAGATTCCATGAGGATGGGGTAGACTGGTGTTGAATCCTTGTTTTCCCTAGATGCCTAAGTTGCTTGTCTTTAGATCTCTTCTGTTTCACTGTCCTTCATGTCTTATTTCTTTATGTTCAACTGAAATATGATATTAGACATTTCTACACCCAGAAAGTGTCTGATGAAATGTTTGAACAAGTGATTTGGGATATTTTCATACCTAGCCTAAGAGATTAGATGTTTAGGGTGTTTATTGGCTTTAGCAGAGTGGTTGTTCATGCCTGTTAGGTAGTGTACCATCAACGAGAGTTAGTTCTGGTGATTGCTTAGGTTAAAATCATTTATCAAGAGATTTGACTTGGTTGTTTCTGAATCTGCTGTCTAGGGATTAGCTCATTGTTTGAGGTATGTTAGGTGTCTAGGAAATTCAGGGAGGATCATTTTTCAGTTACCCCCATCCTTAGGAACTGCCTTCTTTGATTTCATTTTACCCCGATTTTCTTCCCAACTTTTACTTCACTTGATGTTTACCCTTAGTTTCTGTTTATGCATATTAGCTTTCATGTCCTCTTATTTTCTGCATGTTTCCTTGTTTAGGATTGTTAGACAACAACCCACTTTCTTGTTTGGCTTGAATCAGTAGACTTAATTGCATCTAGAGTGGTTAATAACACACCCATTTGGATTGATAACCTATCTATACTGCAATGGCATGCTAGTGTGATAGGGAATTGATTGATAACCTATCTATACTGCAATAACCTATCACTAACTCGATCTTAACGTTTTACGAACGCTCATAAGCGTTTTGTGTGAAACTTTTTAAAACAATTAACGTTCTCCATTTTTGCATTGCATACATTATGGATTTACGATTCGCTTATAAGCGTTTCCCCATGTCGTCTCTATAAAAAGATTAATTAAAACATGTTTCAGAAACAAAACTATCAAAAGTCAATATGCTGACGAAATTTGCGTTTTAATTTTACCGTTTTTGCGAATCGTTTCTGATATGATTTCAAAATGCGAACGTTTTACAAACGCTTTTAGCAAATCTGTAAAACATTACATAAGTATTATCAAAAAATTTCCCCGAACGCTTGTAGCGAATTGTTGAAACTACTTACGTTTAAAAAACAATTCCGCAAACACCATTTTGGCGAGTTTGCAAAAACGTATTGTCTCTTAAAAACGCTAATTTTTTTTTGCGAAATTTTTTAAAATGCTTATGCGAAAATATTTTTAAGCTAAAATGTTATTCTTAGATTCGGTTAATCATCAGAATACTAATTATGGTTAGGTTCTTTTGAACAGATGGCTAACAACAATGAAAATAAGAAAGTCATCATTGAGACACCCATAGTGGGCGATCCATTTGTTGATGCATCTACTGGATGTTCTAGGAGGTAATGGTTCAACTTAAACCGCACACTTATCTATGTTTGATCAAGGTCTTAACGCTTTAAATGGATAGGCTCAGTATCTAATTCCTAAACTATACAGTATATCATATATCAAAGTAGTATCGATAGGATCGAATTTCACGGTGACCAGATAGTGCACATTGATTTTAGTTTGAATTAATCTAAGATAATTAAAGTTGTATGATTGTAGCTAGTTTAATGTAACTAAGCAATAATTACAAACAATGTAAATTAATAAACTAAAAAATCATGCAATAGGATATCCACAGGTAGTCAGGTTTAAAAGCTCTAATTATTATACAAGGATTTATTTGAAAATAGTTCTAAAATCAAAAGACAAATACAGATTAATCTCCTACCAAAGTATGAATTCCCTATGTTTGAAATACTAAAGACAAACTCCTGTCGTATTTAGATAATTCAAACACGCATTAAGATCAGATTTGTCAAGTTCATAAACATCTAAGACAATACTCCCGTGAGAAAAGAAATTTATTCATCGAGATTAGATCATATTTCTAAACAAAATCTCTTTGGGTTTATCAACCTAATATCAATGAACTAGTTAGATACTCTAATACATGCATTAAGAACAAGTTTGGCTTAAGAACCTAACAATTTCAATCCCTTTATGATAATCCTAACTATCAATCATGGTTTCCATAGGAAACTCTAATACCTAACTATGAAACTACTCAAACATAGCAAAGCAAAAACAAAGCATAATCATTGCTGAACAAATAATCATAAGCATAAAATAAGATATTGGAATATATAATTGGGCTCAGAAAAATTTCTCCAAACACAAGCATCTGTAATTCATCTCCTTTTGTAAAAACTAGAATAAAATAATACATAACTAAAATAAAACCAAGCCAAAGGCTTTTAGTGCAAAAAGGAAAAACTCAAAAAATAGGAAAACAAAGTTTTGTGGACTAGATGTGCAACTTTTGGAAATCTTCTAAGTTTTTGTGGGTAAGGAAAATGATTGTACTTATTCTGCGAGCTAGCTTGACCAATCTTCAGTAAAAAGCACCGTAACTCTTGATTGCACCATTGTATTGACTTCAAATGGCTACTTTTTACAAATTTCAGCTCAGTCTAACGGTAGTAACATCTTCAAACGTTGGAAAACTCTTTACTCTTCTAATGGATTCTACATTTTCATATGTGAATTTTGCATTTGTTTTGTGCAGAAAAGCATATTTTATTCCTAAATAACCCTAACACCTAGAAACCTGTAAAAGATACCATAACTGCAACAAAATGCTCGAATAACGCTTAAAAGCAAGCACAAATTTCCACTATAAAGCATTAAAATCGAGTAATAGCAACTCCCCCAGACTTAGATCTTTGCTTGTCCTCGAGTAAAGTAAGACCAAATATGGTGAAGAAGTTTGAAAAAAAAAACAGGAACTCATGAAATCTCATAAACCTCAAGTCCAAATACTATAATCCAAAGACACCAATTAGAGACAGCTATCATATCCAAAACATACACCACCATTTAGCTATACAACATGCCACCTACTCTAAGTTCTCAATCAATCAAACTAACAAATCATACCAGCTCTTTAAATTATTTTAAAAAGAATGCATTCTTACCTATGGGGTATCGAATAGTGCATTTAAGTAATCTTCCTTCAAGGTTCCCACACTAAACGTATAACATCCAAATTTTCTGATCTATTTCCTTCTCTTTTTCTCACTTCTTTTTATTCTTTTATTTTCTTTATGCTTTCTTTATATATATAAGGTTTCACTTTGCTTTTCTCTCTTTTTATTTTTAAGCAGAAAGCGGATTTCGAGACCCGCTATCAGTCCCTCTTTTACCTTTTCTTTTTGTTGAATGGAAGGAAAAGGAGGATCATACTACAAGAAATTATATGGATTGGTCTGCAAGAAAGACACCGGATTAAAAGTATACCAACACCATATATAAGAGAAATCAAGATCAGCTAGGTCATATTTAGGTTGGAGCCAACATTGAATCATTAACAATCCAAAATACAAGAACTTTCAAAAGCACATAGTTAGCCAATGGGGTTCTAAATCAAACACAACAACTAATCTAATCTCAACACTCAATGAAAATGGTTATAAAGTCAAACTAGGCCAGTAATCATCATAGATTCCGATCATAATTCATTAGACTCGATTAAACTCAACTATATCAAAAACAATTTTTTTGAAACTTTTCATCAAAATGACAAAACATCCAAAACAACATACAATATGGTTAGTAGACATATACCCTCCCCCATACTTATTTCACACCGTCTCGATGTGAAAATGAATCCAAAGGAAGAGCAAGACCTAACTCAAAAAAAGAAAAAGACAATAGTATGAGTTCAAAGTGAAAAAGAAAATAAGGTTAAGACCTGAGTTTATGTACTTACCTGGGTTGGAGAACGATCATTCTTCTCCTATGGCTGATTGTGATTGAAATTTAGATCAACTCTTCAACACAAGAACAATCGTTATGTTTATTCTAGACTACCCAGTTTATTAGATCAATCGTTCCACAAAAGAGTGATCATTCTATATGTGAAATAAAAGCTAGGGGCTTATGCACGATCTTCCCACAAATGAACTATCATTTTGGAAAGACGTGAAATTTAAATCAACGATATAACGATCATTCTTCAGCCCCGAGTAAAGTAGAAAATTCACCTATAAATCTTCTTAAGGCACAAAGAACTCAAAAATGAAAAATCAATAGATTATTAAATATAAAATAAAACATACTAAAAACTGGAAAAAAAAACTAAGCCAAAACACCAATTACTAGGTTGCATCTCACTCAAGTCTTGATTAACATCATTAGCTTAACAAACTTACCTCTTACATCTAGGTTAGATCAGCATTAGGGAACGCTCCACAACATGCACCAAAATTAGACATCTTCAGCTTAAGAACCTTACTCAACACATCTTTTACAACATATGATCCGTTCTCTTTAAGTTCTAGATTGAAAAACACTCTAAACTTTGAGAATGGTTTTGAAGTACATTTTTTCACTTTGTACTCGATCTCACTTCCAACCAATGCATAAGGAATTAAAGTCACCTAAGGATCTTTTTGGTCTTCTTATGTTTCACATTTTCTTTTCCTTTAACCTTTGGGACTGTGCTCCATGTTGAGAGATGAGATTCTCCAAACAAGACCTCATTAACTACACCCTTAATAGTAGGATCTATATGAGATTCATGCTTTATCTTATCTTCCTTAATAATTCTAGACCCATCTTTTGGAGGACCTTCTGGATAGAAAACCATTTTCTTCACCTTCGTTAGGGATGTACGTTGATTAGGAAGATCAACAATTGCTCCTACTGTTGCAAAAAGGTATCCCTATAATTAAAGGCTTATATGAATTCTCATTCATCTCCAAAATGTAAAAATCGATATGAACAAGACAACCTCCAACTTGTACCAACATATCATAGAGAAAACCATTCAAAGATATGGTAGAAACATTAGCAATATTAAGAGGTATCTTAGAGGGCTTGAAACCTAATATGCCCAACTTTTTTGCAACAGATATAGACATGACATTCAAATTAGCACATGTATCACAGACTGAGTCTTTGCATTCAATCTCATTCATGAAACAAGGAATCACGAATTCCCCTGAATCTTCTAGCTTATGGAGCCTTCTGAGTAAGCTCATTTGGTTCCTACAACCCATCTCATCTTCTTCGAACCATGCAAAGTACGCTAGAGTCTCTGGGATGAGATCGATTTTTCTCCTAGCGAACAATCGTTCTCTTGCTATGGATCCTTCAGCTTGATTTGGAAAGATCTATATAGGTGAGACTGATCGTACTAAATTTTCTGACAAACTTTTCACCGTAGGAACGATCGTTCTAATGGAGAACGATTGTTTTGTTGTTCTGGATCTCTAAGGATCGATCATTCTAGGTGAGAGCGATCGTTCTGTCGTGTCTACATCTTTTTTCAATTCTCTAGGTCTGCATCTTTTGCGGTTTCATCAACATCCTCAACCAAAATCTCTTTGGAAGCAACTATAGTGTTATACTATCCTCTCGAAATATCCTCAACTTTCCTAGAGAGAACACCATCTTGTCTGTTCACATAATATGCAGTTTGAGCTACTTGCAGATCAAGCTGCTTGACATGAGCATATAATGACTCAAATTTTTGTTCAAGTCAGTGTACATGTTGTCTACTTTGGTGTTAATCTCCATTGTGCTCTGTTTTTGCCTTTCTAAAATGTGTTTCATCAATGATTATACTTTATTGTCATGTTGAACGTGAGGTGGGGCAACCTGTTGAATTACATGTTATGTAGTCTTATGAAAATCTCATGTATTAGTGTTTTGCACAAACTCATGTTCTTGTTTCCCTAAAAACCACTACCACCTTGATTGTATCATCTATTCTGATAGTTCCCTTGCCCATTCTGGTAATTAACATGTTCTTTCTCAGCTTCTGGATCTTTTATAGCAAAACAATACGTTTTTACATCTTCAACCTCTTCAGCAAACCTGTCATGCTTTTGTTGACTTTCCAGAAACTGAGCTAACATTCCTTTCAATTCTGCAATGTCAAAAGATTCTGAAGTGGTTACCTTTGTCCTTCTGTCATACTCTAGGCAATGATTAGGCTATCTAT
Source organism: Iberis pinnata (assembly GCA_900406425.1). Taxonomy (NCBI): domain Eukaryota; kingdom Viridiplantae; phylum Streptophyta; class Magnoliopsida; order Brassicales; family Brassicaceae; genus Iberis; species Iberis pinnata. Next base: position 17,371 of record OVBE01001719.1, read on the forward strand.
CAGCTGATAGGCATCTTGGACAAATTTGGTCATGAAGTCATCATTGCTAGCTATATCCAAAGAGAGTTGGTACCTTTGGTCTACACCTCTGTAAAGGGTGTTGAATAGATTCAGATCAGAGAAGCCATGATGGGGACAATCACGAATGTACTCCCAAAATCTTTTCCAAGCCTCAAAGAAAGACTTTACAAGGCCTTGTTGAAACAGGGCCGAGAGATCTTGTTTCGCAGAGTATTGGTCTTAGTAATGGTTGGATTTTCATTCTTCCAAAGTTTGTAAAGAGTTTGCTGGTACATCAATGGCAACTAAGAAATTAACCCTTCTCGTCTTGGCATCGTCTTTTATGTTTGTCGTCGTTTGGTGATATTGATTTTCAATATGTGAGGGTTATGTTTTATAAACTTGCAAATAGGATTTGATATAATGGAGAAGCATGGAGTTCGTATTTGACTTTTTGATGATTGTTGTAGTTCTTTGAAATTGGAAGATTCACACTTGGAAAGAGTTGAGATCAACATATATAAAGTGGAGAGTGGAAAAAAGAAGAGTATGCTAGTTGAGACTTTAACCACCTAAGTGTCCTATCAGCTAGAGACTGAGCAAACAAGGTGCACCACATGTAATCTTTGAGACTCCATTAATCTGAGTGGTACTGCAGATATCCTTAAAGTTATCAAGATGGTCCATGGGATGTTCAGAAGCTAGACCATGGATCACTGGTTATTCCTAACCAATTGATGGTGGGGGATAGTGAATTTTTCAGTCTAAGAGGTGGACGAGGGTGGATATCACTCCTATTAGCAATGAGGGCTTTGGGGTTGTTGCAATCTTCAACTAGAGGTTTTTTTAGGACTGGGCGACTGTTGGCAGGTGATTGTGGGTTATCAAAAAGGATGAAGTTCGGCCCAATGTGATTACTATCACCAGCTCCTTGGCGCATATTATGTTGCGGGTTGCTGACCTCATCTCTTATAGGGTCAATCAGTGTGTTGTTTTGATCATCTGGGTTCAGCGGAATTCCTTAATGATTGTGTTAAGCCATTGAAGATGATGAACTCTCTTTCGTCTTTGTTTTCCTGTTGGTGCTTAGTTCAAGATTTATTTGTTACTGAGGTTGAGCAATTTCTAGGGCTTGTCAGATCATCTGGTCATGCACCTACAATAAGAAAACCAAGAAGAAAGAACATGTATGTACTGTAAAATAAACTTTAGACTAACTCTAAAGAAACCTTAAAAGACACAATTGTTCCTCGGTAAGGGCTCTAAAATTCTGATAGGCTCGGGTAATTCTTAAATTACATGGCAAAGAACATATCAAAATATTATAGATAAGATCAAATTCAACAGAGACGAGATAGTCCACATTCAGATTAATTTCAAATTAAGCTAAGACAGTTAAAGTTAAATGATTGTAGCTAGTTTAATGTAACTAAGGGGTAATTAAAACCGATGTAAATCAATAAACTAAAAGCGTCAAGCAATAGGAAATTCACATGTAGTCATGTTTAAAAGCTCAAATTATCATGCAAAGATTTATTTGAAAATAATTCTCAACTCAAAAGACAAATACAAATTAATATCCTACCAAAGTATTACATCTCTATGTTCGAATTACTAAAGACAAACTCTCGCCGCATTTAGAAAATTCAAACATGTATTAAGATCATATTAGACAAGTTCATAAACATATAAGAAATTACTCCCATAAGCAAAGACATTTATGCATCTAGACTAGATTAGATTTATAGACCAAATCCCTTTGTGTTTATCAACCAAATATCAATGAACTAGTTTGCTACTCTAATGCATGCATTAAGAACAAGTCTAAACTAAGAACCTAACAATTTCAATCCTTTTATGATAACCATAACTATGAAACCTGATTTTCTTGGGAAACCTTAAACCTAACTATGGAACTACTCAGACGTAGCAAAGAAAACACAAAGCGTAACCATTTTAGAACACATAATGGTAAACATAAATTAAGATATTGGTATATAAAATAGGGTTTAATAAACTTCTCCAAACACAAGGTTCTGTAATATGGCTCCCTCTCTAAAACCTATAATAGAATAATACATATCTAAAATAAAACCAAGCCAAAGACGTTTATAGTGGAAAAGGAAAAAATAAAAAATAGGAAACACAGAGTTCTGAGGACCACATGTGCAACTTTTGGAAATCTATTATGTTATTTCGGGTGAGGAGAACGATCGTTCTTGGAGAGGACGATCTATCTTTGGGTCCGTAGGATTCCAAGAGCTTATGCAAGATCGTTGTGGTGGTCATTCTTCTGGTCCGAAGGATTCCAAGGAGCAGATAACGATTTTCTTTGGGATAATGATCATTCTTTGGAGAATGATCGTTCTCCCTAACTTTTTCTGCGAGCCAGCTTGACTAATCTTTAGTAAAATCTCCATAACTCTTGAGTGCACAGCTGGATTGACTTCAAACAACCTCCATATGAAAGCTAACTCAAGTGGCTATTTTGTGTCTAAATTTCAACTCGATCTGACGGTGAGAACACTTTAAACGTTGGAAAAATCTTTACTCTTCTGCTATACTCTACATTTGCATATGTCAATTTTGCATCCATTTTGTGCATAAATCCATATTTTCTCCTAAACGATCTGAATACCTAAAAACCTGTAAAGTTACTAAAAAGCATTAAAACCGAGTAATATCATAAATCCGCATGTTGGACCTCAACGTGCAATTCCAACTGTTCTGGATGTGGTCACTCCAAGACTCGTTCTGGATAAGTTCAATGGCGAACACTTTAAAACGTGGCAAAAGAAGATGCAAACCTATTTTACCATACTTACGTTGGAAAAGTATCTTTATGAGGATAAGCCAAGTGTTTCCGAGAGAAACACCGATGCTCTAACTTTGGTAAGTTTTAAAGACTAGATCCATCGGGATTTGTGTGCAAATGTTGAATTATCAACTGCTTGATTGATCCATTGTACGTGCTGAGTGTACAGTGAAGCCAAATCCTCTAACGCAATCTAGATGTCGTTGGAGAAGAAGTACAAATTTGAAGATGCATGATGTTATAAAATTGCAACTGCCAAGTTTCTCGACTTCCAAATAGTGGACACCCAATCCCATAATGGAATAAGTGGAAACTCTACAACTGATTTCCCCTGAGATTGCCTTCGAGGAAATGTCGATGGATGAGATCTTCACGATAAACAGCTTTATCCATAAGCTTCCCTCGGGATAGTTAAATTTAAAAATTATCTCAAGAATAAGAAGAAGGCGGTGTCTCTTGAAGATCTAATGATGAGGTTTCAAATTGAGGATAGAAATCATAGTGAAATAGGAGTTTAGATTTGTGAGCATAACATTAATGTGGTTATCCACAAAAGACAAAGGAATATGGAAATTTGTGGAGAAGCATCCTCTCAAATCCAATCCCTCTATGAACTTCAAGAAGACGAGTTCTCTAGGGAAACCTTCAAAGGAAAGTGTCACCGATGTGAAAAATAGAGGCAAAAATCTAATGTATTTTAGAAAAAGATGAAAGAGACCGGGAAATCTCAAGTAACCGAAGAAGACATGTGTGTTGTGGTCATAGAAGTCAACATGGTTGAAAATAACCCGAAATAATGGTGGTACAGCATAGGTACCACAACCCACATATGCGCTGATAGGAGTATGTTTAGCACCCACATATGTGTTGAAGTTTACGTCCAGAAAAGAAATCAAATTTGAATATGTGAAGCACCTGCCAGACATGAGGAAAAATATGATCTTTGGGACTAAGATGAGCAAGGCTGGATTTGCCATCAACTAGCCTTGCCATCAATTTTGAGTCTATGAATCTGATCCTTAGGAAATTTGGGGTATTTTGGGTAAGGTTTTTGTTAAGAGAGATATGATTAAAATGTGTGTCGAGACAGTTCTCCGCAAGAAACATAAATCTAGTTCTAATAAAGGAAGCGTTCCTTAATCTTCAATTGTAACCGAGGATGTTTCTAACAATAATAATAATTATGGTGCTTATTTTCTTGAATCTTTTAATATTTGGCAGAAATATTAGGAAATTTAAATTATAAATCATTTCAAGATTCACAAACATGAATATGATTCCAAAGTTCAAAATAAGCAAAGAAAAATGTGAAGTATGCGTACATGCCAAACTCAGAAAAAAACCCTCACTCGAAGTTGAAAGAACTACCGAACCTCTTAGTTTAATACACAAATTGTTTGATTGTAATATAAACCAACTAGTGATGGTAAAAAATACTTTGTGATATTCATAGATGATCACATGAAATATTGATATGTATTACATAGCAAATACGAAGATTTGGAGAAATTTAAATACTATAAGCGCAAATTTGAAAATCAATTAAATAAAACCATAAAATGGCCAGAAGCGATAAATGAGGTGAATATGATGGACCTTTCAATGCATTATTCAAGAACATGATATTATTCATGAGAAAACTGCTTCATATTCACCTGACTCTAATAAAATTGCAGAAAGAAAAATCTGAACTTCGAAAAAATGATGAATGCAATATTACATGAATTTTGCTAGCCCTGAACATGTGGGGGGGGGAGAAGCTTTGCTTACCAGAAATTATATTATCAACAAATTACCGCACAAAGTTACAAAAAAACTCATTATGAAATTTGGAAAAGTACCGCACCATCATATAAATACTTGAAAGTATGGGGATGCCTGGAAAGAGTGGCAGTACGTACTCTCAAAAAGGTCACTACTAGACCAAAAACGTTGGATTATATTTTTATACGATATGTACATAATATTAGTGCTTACTAATTTCTAGTTTTAAATAAGAGATGTCGTATATCCATGTAGATACAATAATGGAATCAAGAAATGCATTTTTCTTTAAACACATATTTTCATGTAGGGACAAATAAAATCCAAAGCGGACATGTGAACAAAAAGACGCGAACTCCTCTACAAATGAGGCAAGCACTTCTAGCACTTCACATGAACTCCTCAATATTGCATGAATTTGGCTAGCCCTGAACTTGTGGAGGGGGGGGGGAGGAAGCTTTGCTTACCAAAAATTATATTATCAACAAATTACCGCACTAAGTTATGAAAAAACTCTTTATGAACTTTGAAAGGTACTGCACTATCATATAAATACTTGAAAGTGTGGGGATGCCAGGAAAAAGTGGTAGTACCTACTCTTAAAAAGGTCACAATTGGACCAAAAACTTTGGATTATAGTTAATAGGATATGCACATAATATTAGTGCTTACAAATTTCTAGTTTTAAATCAAATATGTCATATATCCATGTATATACAATAATGGAATCAAGAAATGCATCTTTCTTTGAACACATATTTTTACGCATGGACAAATAAAATCCAAAGCGGACATGTGAAAAAGGAGACACGAACTCCTCTACAAATGAGGCAAGCACTTCTAGCACTTCACATGAAACCTAAGACGATGTAGATGAACCTAAGCGAAACAAAAGAGCTTGTAAGAAAAAATCTTTCGGCTATGATTTCTTGATGGTATTTCTCTCCAAGAATAAAACTAGAACTTATGCAGAAGCCATTTACACCAGCTGTACCTTTTTTGAAGGAAGCTATCAATAGGGAAATGGGATTCATTATGCAAAATTATACATGAGAGCTAAAAAATTTACAAACAAGGGAGTAAAGCATATGGTTTAAATAGATTTTCAAACTCAAACTGAAACTCGATGGCTCAATAGATAAGTACAAAGTTGTGCTTGTGGTACAAGGATTTCAGAAAAAAAGAAGGCTTAGATTTATTTGACACTTGGTCTCCACTGATGAGAATAGCCTCAATAAAAATGCTGAAAAGCATCACATTCTTGAGGGACCTAGAAATACATAAATTGGACTTAAAAACTGCTTTTCTAATTGGTTTAGAAGAGAAAATATACATGAAACAACCAGAAGGATTCGTTATTCATGTAAAAGAAAACAAAAGTATGTAGATTTGTAAAGTCATTATATGGGCTTAAGCAAGCACCAAAACAATGGCATTAAAAGTTCGACAATGTTATGATGTCTAATAGTTTTGGTATTTGTGAATGTGATAAGTGAATTATATCAAATATAAACTACATGAGTATAATTTGTTATGTTTGTATGTCGATTGTAAGCTCATTATTGGAGAATATTCAATAACACTAAGAACATGGTTTAAAGAAAATTTTGAAAGACATGGGATTAGCATATTTTGTTCTAGGGATTAACATCATTAGAAACTTTGACGGAATCATATTTACTCAAACACATTATAGAAAAGATACTTGAGAGATTCAAGAACTACTCAAGTGGGACCGCAAAAGCTACGGTCGACGATCAACTTCACTTGACTAAATATTCGGGTGAAGCAGTGTCACAAGTGGAGTATGCAAGAACTATCAGAAGTCTTCTGTACTTAACAAAGTGTACCATACCCAATATAGTGAACTCAGTAAATGTACTTAGTCGCTACATCAGCAATCCAAGACATAAACACTGGAAAGCCATAACTAGAGTGTTGAACTATTTACATTATACTAGAAACTATGGTCTGCATTATGGAAAGAACCAGAAGTTTTAAGAGGAGTGATGCAAACTAAATTTATGATTCTAAAAACTCAAAATCCATGAGTGGATATATCTTTACAGTTGGCGGTGCAACATTTTCCTAGAAATCTTCCAGAAAAACTCTAATAACCAGATCGACTATGGAATATAAATTTATAGCTTTAGACAAAGATGCATAGGAAGCAGATTATCTTTGAAATTTCTTAGGAGATATATCGATGTGGGAGAAACTAGTGCCAGCATTACGTATACATTGTGATAGTCAATCGGATATAGCTCGGGTATTGAATAACCTATAATGGTGAATCTCTTCATATAAGAAGATGAAATAAATTAGACATTTGATCTCAAGTGGTGTAATCCTAATCGATTACATCAAATCAGTATACAACCTAACATATTTGTTAACTAAAGATCTGTCACAAGATCAAGTAGTCAAATAATCAAGAGGAATGAGTTTAAAGCCTATGACTTAAAGAGAAGGTTAGATGGATACCTCACCTACGTGATTGGAGATCCCAGAAAGTAAGTTCAAATGGAAAACTGAATCAAATTGGATATGATAAAAAAAAACACTGTGAAACTTACGTTTCTACCCATTTCCTAGAATGATAAACATTGCAAACTTGTATGTGATAGGGTTAAGAGTTAGCTTTTAATGATTTCATAGCTTAAAATAGTGGATTACAATAGGATACTTATGAAAAGATCTAATGACATATTACCTTGTAAATGTGAATGAGGTCGTTTCTAGGAGAATGAAGGTGAAGAATTCTCCAAGTTCACTAATGAAACAATAGGCATGTTCAAGGTCAGAATGAACACAATATAGATCTTAGTTCTATGAGAATTGAAGCTAGGTTATAGTTTTTGTCTCAATTTACATCAAAGCTCGGGTGTTACAAGACATCATGTTCACCTCCCGGTCAAGTAAACCCGACATATATTAGTAATATGTGGTTCAAAGCTGAAAAACACCCTACCTACTCAGAGACCACGAATTTTCGCATATAGTCTTAGAAGTCCTCCTATCTAGTCATTTAAGTGTGTCTAGTTAGAAATGTCTGTTGAGTTTAATTTAGTCTTCATATGTCATAGAGTCATTTATATTCATGTGAGGGATGATGAACTAAAATATGGACTAGTGGTTTTTACCAATGTTCCGACGAATTTTCAGGTGAAGACGTTCACATTAATGGTCAAATTGTGAGTGCATCGGAAACCTTGCAACGAGCACTATAAAATGGAATGTTCACTTGTAAAATTTGAGTGTAATTTTAAATAGAACCGAATAGGTAGAGAAAGTAACTTAAACATGGAAAATGTTGACTTATATTGACCAAGTGCAAGTAAAATATCCCACATTAGAAGTGTAGACAAATTTTCACTAATATATATATATATATATATATATATATCAGATAATAGATGCTTAAGTTCAAATTCGTTGAGTACACTACAGTGTATTTGGGAGAGATGGACCACCCACATGTGCGTGCTGTCACTGACCGATCAAGTTGGCTTCGCGCGGGCTTGGGTCGTTGGATCTTTAAGAAATGCGGTGAAGGCCCAATAAGAACTTTCTTTCTTGGGAAAACCTTTTATGAATTTTTGGCCCAAAAAATTAAATTCATTATGGTTCAATTTAATAAAAACAAATCAAAACCGAACCGGATCGGATCTCTCTCGGCCCCGATCTCGCGCGATCTTCAACTCCTCATTTCTTGTGCTTCAAGTCGCTCAACTATATAAGCAAGCCTGCTCTCATTCGATCATTACTTCTTTTACACGCTTAAAAATTCCTTCAATCCCTCTATATATTTCTCGTATTCTCTCTCTAAAGTTAAGTTGTATCACCAAGATTATATCACATAACGTACAGTTCATATACTCTGATATCGAGTGTTATGATTCAGTTTCAAGAGGTTGTATCCTGAGATTCTTGAATCGCGAATAACCGTCACACTACAAGCGGTTTTTAGAATGAAGGAAAGAGATCATCATCTTGACTATGCTTCTATTTTCATGTTTTAAATCGTTTTCATAAAGTTTTTCAATCATATTTCCGTAATCTAATTTTATACGTCTTACAAGGGTAACAATGAACCTATGATACTCGATCTGATACAAATTCACCAATAATTCACCAATCTGGACTATGTATACAAATTACGGAAAGTGCACTATGTATACAATTACGGAAAGTGCTTTATGGTTTGAAGCAGATTCCATTACTGAAAATTTGACCCATCCCTGTTTATTTATTTGAAGGGTAAGAGCATTCACATTCTACTACTCTATCTATGAAATGTTTTTATTAGGAAATGAAGCAACAATGATTTCAAACCTTGTGTATGATCTTAGCAAAAACATATGAGATCCATTCAGTACTTTCTGGGGATTCAAGCACTAAAAACAACATATGGTATCTTCCTAAACCAAGAAAAGTATACGAAAAACTTACTTCAAGTTGTAGGTATGCTTCACTGAGCCCCAATTCCCACAACTCTACCCCCTTCATCTTGACAAAGTTCTATATTAAGAAAAAGTCTTCTCAAAACGTACTTAATTCATGAGTTTGGCAGGTAAGCTTCTGATGTCTCTGCATTTTACATGTTTTAGGAATGTATTTATCATCATTTCAGGTTCATTTAGTTGTCAATATGTTGCATTCATTAGCTTTCTTAGTAAGTTTACATTTTTAGATAGTTCTGATTAGCATTTGCATACATGTGCATATTGGAGATGTTTCAAGTACTTAGGAAGCATTCTTGGATAATATAATCAATGAGAAAGGAAAGAAGTGCTGAAGTGGCTACGTGATTCGGTTTTTAGATTGAGCCAAGACTCATCAATCTGTGACTAACTCGAGCACAGCTCGATCTACGTCCGAGCTAAGTCCAGCTTGATCACAGCTTGAGCTGTGCTTCTTCCTGTTCGAGTTGTTCTTCTTCCTGCTCGAGTTGTGCTTCTTCCTGTTTGAGTTGTGCTTCTTCCTGCTCGAGTTGTGCTTCTTCATGTTCGAGATGTGCTTCTTCCTGTTCGATATGTGTTTCTTCCTGTTCGAGCTGTGCTTCTTCCTGTTCAAGGTGTGCTTCTTCCAACTCAAGCTGTGCTTCCTCCTGTTCAAGCTGTGCTTCTTCCTGTCCGAGCCAAGTCCAGCTCGATCACAGCTCGAGCTCAACCATGCATATTTTAATTGTTTGTCTTTTAGTGGTTTAGGGTTTTTCCTAAACCACTATATAAGCACTAAGCACGCCCCCATTTGAATGTATCTTTAATTGAAATCTGATCTTAGGAATTTTCTCATCCAAAAGGTGTTTGATAAAATGTCTGAACCAAATGATTTCAAAGATTTACACTCCTAACCCAAGCGATTGGTTGTTTGGGGTGTTCATTGAGTTAAATAGATTGTTTCTTTCTGCCTGCTAGGTAATGTTCCTTTAACGAGAGTTAGGTATGGAATTACTTAGTTTGAGATAATTTATCAAGAGATTGAATTTGATTGTTTCTGAATCTATTGTCTAGGGATTAGCTCTTGCTTGAGGTATGTTAGACATCTAGGGTGATCAAGGAGGAACACAGATCAATTACCCCCATCCTTAGGAATTGTTCTTTGATTGCTATTTAGTATCATCTTCTCACTTGTTATTAATTAACTTGTTGTTTACTTGTTTAGCTTTTGTTATTGCATGATGATTCATATGTTTTGTTTTAGTTCCAGCTTTGATTCAACTTAGTTTAGATTGTTAGCCACTCTTTCTAAATCTTTAGGCTTGACTTAAGTGGATATGAACACATCTAGATTGGATAATAACTTCACCTGATTGGATTGATAACCTATTGAAGTACAATGACGATGATAGTACAATATGAATTGAACTAGTAAAAATCCTACTATCAGCTTCAATACGTAACGCTTACATGACCAAACATAGAAATATGCAATGAACATTATCTGCCAAAGAATAAATAGCCCATTTGAACATGACTTTTCACTCTTGAATTCCTAAGGTATGTGAAAGGAACACTAAACATGGCATTAATCGTACATCATCAACAGACTGCACACTTTGAGCCTATGGTAATAGTGATTAGGCTGGGAGTAGAGAAACATAAATTTCTACAAGAGGCTTTGCACCTTCTTGTATTCGAATATCATATCTTCATCAGTTAAAAGACACTCTATGTCCTCAACCAAAGCTGACATAGCAGCATAATTAATCTGGATTTCAAATTTACTAGTGATCTAGAATTCACACAATATAGACCTGCATAACTCTAATATTTTCCATTATGTAAGGGAACATGTTTCTCTCGACTCAAATCTCATCAAGCATGTTCCCTTAGCATTTCAGTTAGATTGTAATTTTAGTTAGTTGATATTTTCGTTTAAAGGTTCAAGCGTGTTCCTTCACGAATGTTGTCGACTTGTCGCGTGTCGTCCGCTATGGATACAGAGAGCTCTGATAAAAATGTGACGGAAATAGATGAAGATAAATTCTCAATCTCAAGAATCTCACTAGACCCAAAACAATGAGATGGAAACATGCTCAAGAGGAGAATAGAAGGAGAAGCTCACCTCGAAGAGCTAGTTAACGCTGGTGGGTGAAGGCTGTGTTGAGATGAAGATCAAGATATTAAGTTAATCTACATCAGTTTTAAGGAAGAAAGTATAAATACTTAGGAAAGGAAGAGGAAATTCAGGAAGTTAGGAATTCAGGAAGAAATGAGCAGAATTTAGGAAAGACTTGAATATTCAGGAAAGACTTTATGAATCTTCCTAAAACGTAAAAAGGGGGGGGGAAATTAGGTTTTTTAAATTTTGAAATTGTTGAGTTGATTAGTTGTTTTTCCTTTATATATTTTGTAAGTTAGGACAAAATAAACTTAATGAGAGATCTCATTCTCTCTCTATACTCCCTCTAATCTCTCTCTTGTTCTTAATCTCTCTCTTGTTCTTCACATTCTCCAATCTTAAATCTCTCAAAATCTAACATGGTATCAGAGCAAGAAAGCTCCAAATACCTTTAGACTTCTGCTATTCTCTCCACTCTAATCGGTTTCTAAAACTCATAGCCAACAAAATCATTTTTTTATCTTAAGCATTTCATCAAACACTTGGCGTGCTCACAACAACAAAATAAACTTTCATTCTCCTTTGTGTTTCTTGTCATGGAAAATCAAAAGAATCTTGCTGCTTCAGTTCTTTTGAAAGGTATGAACTACCTTTTATGGTCTAGAACCATTAAAGCATTCTTGGGAGGCAAAGGCTTGTGGAGCCATGTTCTAAAGACCTCTCCAACAACAAAGACTAGTCAAGATGGTGAAAAATATGGTGCTCATTGAAGAAGACAAATGGTCCCAAGAGGACCAAATGGTGTTGGGTTACATTCAAAGCTCATTGGATACTTCTATCCTTGAGGCATACACCTATTGTGAAACCACAAAAGAACTTTGGGATATACTTTCGATGGTTGATGGTAATGTGTCTAACCTAAGCCGAGTTTATGAGGTCAAGAAGGCCATCAATGAGTTATGCCAAGAGGATTTGGAGTTTACTCAACACTTTGGAAAGTTTCGAGCTCTTTGGGCCGAACTTGAGATGTTGAGACCAGACATTCTTGAAGCTAGTGTTGTGAATGAAAGAAGAGAACAAGACAAAGTGTTTGGACTTCTTCTCACTCTTAACAAGACCTCATAAAACATATCTTAAGGGCAGATAAACTCCCCTCCTTAGAAGAGGTTTGTTCTCAAATCCAAAAAGAACAAGGCACTCATGGCTTGTTCAATGGAAAGAAAGAACTTGTTATGGCTACCAAGGGGTTTACAAGAATGAAGAAAGAAAGAGCATTGTGTGCAAAAATTGCAAGAAGAGTGGACACTCCAAAGATAAGTGTTGGATCCGCTACCCACATCTCAAGCCAAGACCCAATGGGAATGGTTTCAAGCCAAGATTTAATGGACCAAGAGCTCACTATGCTCAAGAAAATCATGGGAATGAGGCTGGAAATCCAAACCAAGGTGGACCAACCCAAGATTTGAATCCTCATGAGGAGTATGTGAAGAGAAGTGATCTAGATACACTTGTCAAGGCTTTGAAAGAAGCCTCAAAGTCCGGTAATATGTTGGGTAATGTTGGTAATGTGATTGGTAACTCATTACATGCTCAAAATGATAGTAATCCTCTAATTATAGATTCGGGTGCATCACATCACATGATAAGCAATTCGAATTTGATAGATAAATTATAACCATGTCTAGGGAACGTTGTGATTGCTAATGGTGATAAGGTTCCCATAAGAGGTATAGGTAACCTTAGATTGCATGGAAAAGAATCTAAAGCTTTCTATATGCTATCATTTACCTCTAATCTCTTATCTATAAAAAGGATCACAAATGATTTGATATGTGAAGTAATATTTGGACCTAACGATGTTTTTTTCAGGATATTGAGACAAAAGGAATTCTTTGTGTGGGAGAAACCAAGGGTGATCTCTATGTTTTAGGAGACAACAAGAAATCTTCTATTTCCCCTATTTCTTTTTCGGCTTTAGAATCTACTAGTAATGTTATTTGGCATGCTAGACTAGGTCACCCTCATTCAAGGGCTCTAATACTTATGTTGCTTAATGTTTATTTTGAAAATGAGAATTGTGAAGCTTGTATCTTAGGCAAATATTGCAAATCGGTTTTCTCTGATTCTACTTCTAATTATGAGCATTGCTTTGATCTTATTCATTCGGATGTGTGGATATCACCATGTGAGTTTAGGGAAATCAAAAGTATTTTGTCACCTTCATAGATGAAAAATCAAAATATACTTGGCGTACTTTGCTTCCCTCAAAAGATAGAGTCTTGGAAGCTTTCACAAACTTTAATATGTATGTTACTAACCATTTCAATGCTAAAATTAAAATTATTAGATCCGATAATGGTGGTGAATATACAAGAAATTCCTTCAAATATCATCTAGAAAAACATGGCATCATTCATCAAACAAGTTGCCCTTATACACCCCAACAAAATGGAGTGGCCAAAAGAAATAATAGACATCTTATGAAAGTTGCAAGGTCCATGATGATGCATATGAATGTGCATAAGAGGTTTTAGGGAGATGTTGTGGTTCTAGCTTGCTACCTAATCAATAGAATACCAACAAAAATTTTAAAGGACATTTCACCATTTGAGGTACTTAACAAAACCAAACCATCACTTAATAACTTAAGAGTTTTTGGGTGTGTTTGTTTTGTCTTAGTACCAGGAGAACTAAGGAACAAGCTGTAAGGCAAAAGCACCAAGGCTATGTTTCTAGGGTATTCAACTACTCAAAGGGGCTATAAATGTTATGATCTCGAGAGAAAGAAGGTACTAGTATCTAGAGATTTGAAGTTCATAGAAGACAAAGGCTTGTATGTTGAGAAAGATTGGGAGAATTTGAAAGATTTGTCAAGCTCATCTACGGATAGAGCGCACTACTTGAGAAGACTCATGGAAAATATTGGGTTGACCTCTCCCAATCAAGCTCCATCCGACATTCAAAATCATCAAGAAGAAAATCTTGACACCATCCACCCTGATCATGAGGGGGACACTCAAAATGATGAAAATGATGAAGAAGATTCGGGTACTCAACAATAACATCATATACAAAGTGAGGATACTGGTGAAAACCCGAACACATCAAGCCATGACCAAGGTGACGTCCAAGATCATCAACAAGTCCAACCTTTGATCTTAAGGAGAAGTACAAGAACTAGAATTCCTCCAACAAAGTATAGAAATTGGAAAAACACTAGAATGTACTACAACAACAAAGCCATAGCTCATCCTATTCAAGAGGTTTGTTCTTTGACTAACTTTCCCTTATCTCATCAAGTGTTTGTTGGCAAATTGGATCAAGAACAGGTCCCAAGGACATATGGTGAGGCTATAGAGCATAAAAAATGGAAAGAAGCTATTGACAATGAGCTTAAAGCCATGGAAACGAATCAAACTTGGCATGAAGAAGAACTTCCCAAGCACAAGAGAGCAGTGAAGTCCAAATGGGTCTTCACCATCAAGTATAAAAGTAATGGTGATATTGAAAGATACAAGGAAAGACTAGTTGCTAAAGGATTCACTCAAACTTATGGAGAAGACTATCAAGACACATTCGCACATGTAGCCAAACTCCATACGGTAACGGTAATCTTAGCTTTAGCTACTAACCTTGAGTGGGAATTATGGCAGATGGATGTTAAGAATTCCTTCCTACAAGGAGAATTGGAAGAGGAGGTGTACATGTATCCGCCTCCCGGATTGGAAAAGATACTGAGCCAAGGAAAAGTGTTAAGGCTAAAGAAAGTAATATATGGCTTAAAACAATCTCCAAGAGCTTGGTATCACAAGTTGAGCTCAACATTGGTTACAAGAGGATTCTCCAAATCGGAAGGAGATCACACGCTATTCACTCTTCATAGCCAAAGAGGTATAGTAGTCATTCTCATCTATATAGATGATATTATCATCTCTGTGAATGACAAGGTAGGGATCCAATCTACAAAACAGTTTCTTAAATCTATATTTGATATAAAAGATCTTGGAGAACTAAAGTACTTCCTTGGGATAGAAGTTTTTAGATCCCAAGATGGGTTGTTATTATCTCAAAGGAAGTACACACTTGATCTTTTGAATGAGACAGGAAAACTAGGATCAAAAGCTTGCAAAACTCCACTTGAAGAAGGCTACAAAGTCATTAGAGAGGGGGAGTCTGAAGACAAACCATTTGAGGACCAGCATCAATACCGAAGGATGGTTGGTAAGTTGATCTATTTGACTATCACAAGGCCTGACATATGTTTTGCTGTGAACCAGGTGAGTCAACACATGCAAAACCCAAAGATGCATCATTGGAACATGATTGACCGGATTCTAAGGTACCTCAAGGGAGCTCCAGGTCAAGGATGGTTGGTAAGTTGATCTATTCGACTATCACAAGGCTTGGCATATGTTTTGCTGTGAACCAGGTGAGTCAGCACATGCAAAACCCAAAGATGCATCATTGGAACATGATTGACAGGATTCTAAGGTACCTCAAGGGAGCTCTAGGTCAAGGAATTTGGATGGTATGTAACAAGAATACCGAGATTATGGGCTATTGTGATGCGGATTGGACATGAGATAGAGTGGATAGAAAATCCACAACATGATATTGCACCTTCATAAGTGGGAACTTAGTCACATGGAGAAGCAAGAAACAAAAGATTATTTCATGCTCTAGTGCCGAGACCGAGTATAGAGCCATGAGGAAGTTAACTAATGAGTTAGTGTGGTTGAAGGGTATTTTAAAGGACTTGGGCATTGAGACAAATGATCCTATCACAATGCATTGTGACAACCAAGCAGCAATACACATTGCATCCAACAATGTGTTTCATGAGAGGACCAAACACATAGAGGTAGATTGCCACAAGGTGAGACAAATGGTGGAACAAGGTGTGATTCTACCATGTTACACACGAAGCTCAGATCAACTAGCAGATATATTCATCAAGGCTGCAAATTTGAAAGTTTGTGAGTTCATCCACGCAAAGCTTGGACTCACAAGTCTTTCTCAAGAGTGATCCTCTTAGCCATGAGGGTTCCTACTCTTTTTCGCTTAGTATAGTTTTGTCCCATGTGATTTTCTATACTAAAGTTTTTAATGAGGTGGATCTTTGTAACGTCCTGATTTGGAAATTGAACCGACACGTCACGCCTTATTCCCGGGAAAAAATATAACATCACGGGCACGCAGCCAAAACCGATAGAACACAACGGCGCTCTCGGCCATCAATCTGAATCTCAAATCCAATTTCAAACACATACATTAACTTAGGTATAATAATGCCATTACCGACCCTAAGTCCGATCCATTTTATTAATCCAATTTAACATTCATCTAATTCCAATTTCCACATCACACAAAGCAGTCATCCATCGGCCCGTGGCCATTTCTAATCTTTCCTACGTTATTCCTCATTTTAGTGTTTTCGGATTTCTATAATTAGCAAACAATCCTCCGCATTGGGCCATTTCCATATTATAAGTCCAATCCGTTAATTAGTCAATTTTCACACAATTGAAGATTCACACATTACGATTATTGGCTTCGAGGCCATTTCTCGCTTCCATCTCGATCCGTTTAATTAATCCGGTTTCATGCATTTGAAAACTACGTTCGAAAGAAAAACAAACAATCAAGTTCCGGGATCCACCTCAACTCCCGCTAAAAGGATTACCCGAGCTACCCGCAATCCCAAACACCCGCAACGACCGATAAATCCTATTTATTACAAACAAACAAAAAATTAAATTTCTAAACCAACAAATACTAAACCGCCACCTAACAAACCGGAATTTCAAGTATATGGTACCGTAACCGAATTCCCGTACCTTAGTAAACCGATAACACTTATAAACCGGTTTCAACCGAATTCCGCACCGAGTGGCCACCAAGACCACCGGAACCACCTAGACCTCCTCTACCTTCGGTGAGATGCCTCCGCCAACCGCCTACTCACCGCCGCTTGCTCTTAACTCTACTGTTCGCGGATCCGGATCTGGGAAAAACAGTGGCAGTAATGCAACTATAACGTAATGAATACTAAATGTAAATCTGTTATGCTTTCGGTTATGACTTAAGAAAAGAGTTAGGAAAACGCTCACCAATTATCGCTTCAATTCGAGATGTCTAGGGTTTCGAAAATCAACTTCTTCTCCAACTGGTCTCGGATTCGCAC
>OVBE01001720.1:0-34689 GCA_900406425.1 Iberis pinnata
ATCTACCTAAATGGATGCGGAAAAAGGCTAAAACCAAGTGAAAATACAAGTATATCATAGGTCAGGTCGACGTTCAGCTCGTGACAAGTGATGGCTGGGTTAATTCCCTTTATATTGTCCATGGTCCAGGAAAATGTACTGGCGTTCTTCCTCAATAAAGAGATTAGCTCGACTTTTATATCTTCGGAGAATTCCTTCCCTATTCTGGTGGTGCAGTTCGGGTGCTCGGCGTGAATACTGACTTATTCGACCTTGTCTAATTCCGCTGTGGAGCTATAGACTAGCTGAGAGTTTGCTGTTTCTTTGGATACCTGCAAATTTTGTATACGGTGCTCAGTTAAGAAGCAAGTTCGGGCGACGCGCTGATTCCCTCGTATCGTCCAGGTTCCCCTATTTGTTAGGAACTTAACGCACTGATGGTAGGTTATACTGCTGCTTTCATGGAATAAAGCCACGGTGTCCCGAGGATTACGTTAAACGCTAAATATTGGTCCATCACGATGAATTTGACCATAGGAGTAGAACCCCCGGATTGAACAGGCAATTTAATCGTCCCAGTGGAAGAGACGGTTTCCCCGATGAACCCTGTTAATGTTTTGCTGCCATATTTGATGAGGTCGGTGCTGACCCCCATGTTGTGGAGTGTGTCTTTGAAGATAATATCCACCGAGTTACCTTTGTTAATCAGGATCCTAGCCACCTTCGTATTTGCGATAACTAGTTCGATAACTAGGAAATCGTTATGAGGCTGGCTAAGTCCTTTTAGGTTGGCGTCCTCGAACTCAAGAGTTTGTTCGATCTTGGTTTGTTCCTTCTGGTTGGTAACAACTTGTCGTT
Source organism: Iberis pinnata (assembly GCA_900406425.1). Lineage (NCBI taxonomy): Eukaryota > Viridiplantae > Streptophyta > Magnoliopsida > Brassicales > Brassicaceae > Iberis > Iberis pinnata. Next base: position 838 of record OVBE01001720.1, read on the forward strand.
CGGAGTTCCTGGTTAATCTTACCAAGTCGTTGCAGGAAACCAAACCGCCCATGATTACATTAAATCGTCTTCTTGGCAATGATCCTTCCGTAGCTCGGTCGTCTGGTCTATGATCTCGAGTTTGAGTATGGGGTGTCATGTCGTCAAGAGTATGCGAGCTTGTTTCCCTAAATGTGTTGACTTGTGGGGCTCTTCCCTTTGTAGCCGTATTGTGCCATGAGTTTCCACTTCGTCTTCTATCGTTGGACCTAGTTTTGTTGGTATCAATTTCGATGTCCTGAAATTTTTTTAGCAAAATGGACTGTATATGTCGACAATCCGCAATTTTATGTTTGTTTCGTTTATGGAAATCATAGTATGCTTATGCTTCATCATTAGCGGGCAGATGTTGGTATGCGGTTTTCCTGTTTTCGGTAATCACGTAGGTAGCGAGACCTCTTCTGTCCCTTGTATAATGTTTCCTAGGTTCTCGTGGGACCTCGTCCCTTTCTTGGCTCAGCTTTGCGGTGTGATGTTTTTTAGATATTAGTCGTAATCTTCCTCTATTTCGACGAACTTATTGGCCCTATGGAGCGCATCTTCTAGTGTTTGTGGAGGGTTAATAAGCAACTCGTCTTTGAACCTTGAATTATACCAGAAGGCTTTCCGTAGAGCGGCGGTTGCACCCTCGTCGTTTATTAATATTCGAGTGACTACTCCTTTGAACCTTTCAATGAAGTCCCTTAGTGGTTTGTTCTCCTGCTGAGATAGCGTCCATAAGTCGGTCGTCGAGGCTTTCTTCGCGATGTACATCGAATAATGTTTGATAAACACTGTTGACAGTTGTTGGAAGCTGTCAATGGTTTATGTTTCCAAACGGGAGAATCAATCCTGTGAATTTTCAACAAAAAGCTGGCATAAACCTGCGTCTTGTTCTTCCAGGGATAATTGTGCTCGTGTCATGGAGATTGTGAAGGCTGTTAGGTATTAGACTGGATCGCTTTTGCCGCTATATCCTATGAATTTGATTTTGGCAGAGTGTTGTACCGATACATCGGTGATCCTCTTTGAAAACAGTGTTTTCTGTGTTTCTTCTATGGCTCTAAGAATGTCAGGGGCCGAACTGGTGGCTTGATGTACCTGCGAACTCATTAACTTTAATTGTTCATGAATGTGTTATAGTTCGGCGGCTTCAGTGGTGTTTATGAATCTCAGTGCGTTAACTCAGGTCGGCTTTGGTACCTTGCTCCCATTTCGAGTGGCTACTGGAATGTTCCGAACAAGGAACGGTTGAGGGTGCCTGTATCCCTATCTTTCGTAGAAGCAGTCACCACTTCGAGCTGCACACTAAGGTTTTGCGATCGGCTCTGAGCTTGGTTGTTTCTGCTTTTTGCTCGTTCAGTTGGTTCCACATATCCTGTATAGTAATTTTGGGGATTTCGTCTTCGTGATTCGACCCCCCGATGTCGAATTGATTGCTCTGATTGTCTATTTTTCGTGTTTCAGCGGTGATGCCAATGGATCCATCTTACATTTATTCGGTTAGTCCACTCGTGGTCATTGCTCCGTTTGCTTTTTTCTGTGAAAAGAGATAGATAATATGATCTTCCAGCTATCTAGTCCCCACAGTCGGGGCCAACTGTTGAATCAATATCTAACAAGTAGGTTTAATTTTTGATCTTGTGGGCAAGCTAGATGATCTCAAGAGAAATTTCATATATCTTTAGAAGAGGAATTACATGAGTATTTATAGTAATATGTACTTAAAAACCCTAATTACATGTTTCGAACTAAATGGGCTTTTCAGAGACAGGCCTAGCTCATCAGATCGGCCCAGCTTGTCTCAAGTCTTCTAGGTCGTCGCCCACCTGGGCCTTTAGCTGAACTGGGCTTTTGGCAGGGTGCTAAACTCGGTATCAACAAAAGGAAAGTTGTCTTCATCAAATATTACATGCATGCTTATATATACTCTTCATGTTGAAGGTAATAAACATTTGTAACCTTTATAATTGTTGTTATTTCCAAGAAAGACGCATTTTAGTGACTTTGGCTCTAACTTTTTGATTGCATGATCTCTTAACATAGGAAAACAGGCACAACCAAACACTATAAGAGAAGTATAGCACGGAGAAAAGCCATTCAACAACTTAAAGGGACTCAATGATGAGGAAAATAGGAGAATATTTATCAAGAAATTTGCAGAGTAGAATGCTTCTACCCAATACTTTTGGGGCACTCTGCTTTGAAACAATATGGATAACCCCAACTATATAATGTACATGTGTTTCCTTTCAGTCAAACCATGATGTTCAAGAGTGTATGGACATGAAATTAATTGTTGAATACCAGACTTCTCAAGCTGTTTTGTTAAATGTAAGCTAATGAATTCATCACCACTATCACATTGAAAAGAACCAATCTTGTTCTGAAACTAATTCTCAACCAAAGCTTGAAATGCAATAAAGGTTTCATAAAAGTATGATTTCATCTTTAAGGGGTAAAACCAGCAAAACCTTGAGTAGTTGTCTATAAACACAACTTAAAATCTAAAACCTTCATTTATAACAATAGGAGAAGGACCCCATAGATCACAATGTATCTTCTTCAGGGGTCTAGAAGTAGTAAAAACTAAAGAAGAAAAAGGTAATCTAGAGCTCTTCCCAAGTTGACATGCCTCACAAATCTTCTTGGTACTTTTATTTATAGTGATAGCTTTTCTTGCTACTAACTGTTGAAGAACTTGTGGGTTTGAGTGTCCTAATCTCCTATGACACACCTCATAATTGGTTGATTGTTGTCTAGATGAATAGAATACCTGAAAGTTATTATTCTCCAACATATAGTAACCATCATGGCTGCTTCCCAAGATGAGCAACTTCTTTGTTTTCTTATCATTTACATGAACACCATCATAGTCAAATTCAAAAGAGCAAGGATAATCTTTAGTAATTTTAGAGACATAAAGAACAAATTTCACAATGTCTGGACATACCAGAACACCCTTTAATGGAAGGCTACCTGAAGTTGATGCCAAACTTGTTGAGCCAGTGTGAGTGATTGGCAGATATTTTCCATCTTATACCATTATTGTGTCTGTACCTATATAAGGTTGAGATTACTGTAAGTTCCTTGGTGAGTTGGTAATGTGAGTTGTTGCTCCAGAATCATGATGCCACTCTTGTCCACTACTATCAGTCACATCAGTTATCTCATAGATGATAAGGCACTAGAAAGCTCATCATCTTGGTAAATGTTGTTGAACCTGTGCCAGAACTTTAGTGCTTGATGTGTTATCTTGTCACAGATTTGACAGGTAGGCCGATTATCTCCACTTACAGAGCTAGCTAAGTTAGATGTTGATGAAGATATTTGTTGGTGGAATCATTTTCCTCTTGTAGATAAGGAATCACGACATCTGCTCCTTCCATAGTCGGTTCTTCCTCTGTAAGGACTTGCACTTGCTTCAAATCTTGATAAAGTGAAGGCCAGGTGGGGAAACACAGAAGTTTCATTGATGTAGCCTTGCATCATGTCATCAAAGCTAATCAGTATGTGAGTTATGGTTTCAAAAGTTGGAACATGATATCCATTCATGGAACCCATAATGCTAGTCTTTATTGGCTCATATTCTTTGTTTAAGCCATGAAGCACAACAAAAACCTTCATCTTTTCGCTAACAAGACTTCCAATGGAAGGCAGTTGCTCACATATGCTTTTTACTTCTTTGAGATACTCGTTCTTTTCCTTTTCTCTATTAGATGTGGTTTGTAGCTTTCTTCGTAGCTCAAACATATATGAAAAAAGACTATGTTGAAGTGGTTTGCTAAGGCATTCCATACTTCTCTTGTTGTAGCAGAACCAATAACTTCTCCCAAGATGTCTTCTGAAAGAGAACCAAGGATCCAAGACTTGACTACTTGATCTACTCTTTGCCAAGCTCCAAAGTCTGGATTTAAAGCTTATGTGTTTAAACCATTGATGTTTAGCACCATAATGGTAGGATGTGGTTGAATGATTACTCCATTAATAAAACCTAACTTACCTTGTCGAGAAAGAAAAGTTTCAAATTGAGTCTTCCATAGCATATATTTCTTCTCAGTGAGTTTAATAGTCACACAATTGATGACATTCAAGGATGGGTAAGTATAGAGTTTCATGACTTTGATACCATGTAAGAGAGAAAGGAAAGATTGAAACTCTGCAAAAGTGGCTTCTTTTCAACTTAACCAAACATTTACAATTTACAAAACTTATATAGTCTCAAAATTCATAAACAACCCTAATAGATCCTTCTTAATCTATTGACATTTGTCACTCATCTGTAGAATCAAGTGATCCTAAGACTGCAAAGTTGTTCGACATTTTAGAGTGATTTTTGCTCAAGTTTTTTGTACACCCTCTAGTTTTCTTCACCTTGTCATGTTGAAAAGCACAAATTTTAAGTGATCGTTGTTAATCCGAGGCATTTCTAAAACTGAATTCGACTGGACCTGCTTGCTCGTTTTGGGCCTGATTTTATTTTGTTATATTTTGAAACTAAAGTTTCTGATTCACTTGGTGTCTTTGAGTCCTTAGTGTGTACAAAAAGATCCCCTTGAAAAGCTAGCACTTTAGCAACGAGTATCTATTATATAAAGAGAAGATTTTTGTCTCACAAGCTAACACATCAACACTTTAATTTATGACACGTCATATATAATTATAATTTGAAACGATTTTATCTCTATTAGTTGAAGAGTTACAAAGATGACTTTCAACATTCTTTTTTTTGGAATTAACATCGACTTCAAAGAAATCTAAAATTAACCATCATCATATACGTAGAAGGAAAAGAATCATTAATATTTGAAAGATAAAAAAGAAAATCCAAAGTCAAAGAAGACGAACAAGCTTAGTGAATCCGCCAGAATATCAGGTTTCACCTATTAACTACTATGTGTACCATCTTCGGTCTCAGTTTCTTCACTCAATTTGGTGTTGAAGTTGAGAAAATCAGTGATGGACGCCAAAGAAAAGTTACAATCTAATACCTATTCAATGTAGGTGTGTTTCTTGCCCTCACTTTACTTGATTTGAGCTTGGGTAGTATTGATTCTTAGAATTTAGGAGATTTTTATTTTTTATTTTTGGAGTTTTTTTGTGTTTGGTCATACTTCTCCTCTTTAAGGTTCAAAGAATCTATTCAATAATGAACAGCAAGAGTGTAAAGCCTAGTAGTGAAACTTTCGTAAGATTAATAAATTTGTACATAAGAACCAAATATGTAATTTTCCCTGTCTTCTAATTCTCTTAGTTCAGATTAATTTATGTGGTGAACTTTGTTTTATAGACTCTATATTTGCTTTAGCCCATCGTTCTTGTGCAGTAAGAAGGTGCATATAATAAGGTTAATAGTTTAGAGAAGTTCATTTTGGCACCAACATCAAGCATGTACAATTCTATGTTGACAAGATTTTTCCTGGAGGTAATATTTCAATCTCTCTTTTGCTTTCTTTCCCTATCTCATCTACTATAGGATCCACCAACTATCTTCTTAGGAGGTGATTGGTAGTAGCTTTTTTGGCTTGAAAAATTTTTACAAGCCATTAAAGTCACATTTTTATCAATCAAGTTTTTTCAACTTTTTTGTAGTAAAAGCCATAAAAGCCAAATTTTTTTTCTTCCTTTTTTAAAAGCAATCAATGACTAGCTTTTGGTAATCTTAAATATTTTTAACTATAAACAATTAAATGTTTATTTCACCAAATTATATGTAAAATTTATTATAAATTTAAACATAGTTCAATAAAATAAAATAAAATAAAATAGTCTACAAATAATCTTCATTTTATTTTCATTCTTGTAAGATCTATTTATAAATTATTAACTTTAACTTATACTTATATCATATTAAATGAATAAATTATAAATAAAAAAATAAAAAATAAAAAAAATTAAATATGACATAAAACATAATTTTATTCGTAAATCAAACATCAAGATCCTGATTTTTGAGTATAATATATGCAAGTAAACGAAAATAATTCAAATGAAGAAGACTCGAATATGAGTCAAATGCGGTGGAACCAGATGTTACTTCAAGATAATATATGGAAAGTGTTTGTGACGAAATTGCTAACTCTATGTGGGCTACTCGGCGCTAAATACTTTATTTAGTGAATAATTTGAATTATATTCAATAGTTTTTGTGAATTTTTTCCTTGAATAATTTATATATAATTCTAAATTTTGAAATCAATAAATAAAAAGTTAATAATTTTGAGCATGCATGAAAAAAAAATAGTGTGTAAAGTGTTTTTTGTCGTTATATAATTATAAATATGACATAATATTATTTTAACAAATATTTTTATTATTAAAAATAACAGTCTCAATCTTTACAGTTTTGTTTACCAATCAGACTTTTATTATCATTTTTTAAAAAAGTTACAGCCGTTACAGCCAAAATCTGTGTTGCCAAAAGTCTACATCAAAAGCCAACAGTAACAATCGTTACCAGTCAGATTTTTAATTGCAATACGCAAAGAAGCATGTCTCATATAAAATCTATGTTGTAGCATATATGGTTTTTTGCTAGGCAGTTAAGCAATTGTACGTTAAACGATTATTGTAGCTTAAGAACATAATGTTAATCTCTGAGTTATATGTACATTCTAATTTGATGACTACTTCATTAGTATTGTCGTCTTTATTAACTAAGTTTTGGACCTTTTGGTATAGTTTAGGTGAACAGAGCTTTAGTGGTCTTCAAGAAAATTAAAGAAGTCTATATTAAACCTGATTGCATGATTTCTAGCAATCTAATACTCATGTGACCAAGCGAAAAATAATGCACAAGTAATCAAGTTCTATATTTTACATATATTTTACTTCGTACGAGGGAGAGACTCAAACGAGAATTGATTCCTCTATAGGTAAAGCTAGAACGCAAAATTGGTTGGGATCAAGAAAGTGGAACCAAGAAAAATGTGAAGCAAACTCTTGAAAATCAAGATGGATCAAATGTTTGTTGCTTTGACAACTTGTCCTTAATCTGCATCCACCAGTTGGGAACTTCAGGTACATATTTATGTTGAGATTAATTCACACAAAGATTATTTTGCTTCTCCTTTGTAGTATTTCAGTCATTCTTTTTATGTAGACCTTAAGATCAGGGCCGGTCCTGGACCAAGCCAAGTGAAACATTTGTCTGTGGCTCCCAAATTATACAGGCCCCCAAATTTAAAAAAATATATATATATCTATATATATATATATATATAACTTAAAACAAAAACCACGTACAAACAATTAAAAACTAAAAAAAATGACCAAATAAACATTTGAAAGAAAGCTCAAAATTGGCCCAACAACAATATCACGTATACATTTTTTTGTTCTTCATCTCTAGCTTTTAAACTTACTTTCACTAATTGTTTAAGATTTTTTATGTTTAAAATTTTCTTTACAAATTTTTATAGTATAAAATGTCGGCCCTTATTTTTTAATTTGTTTCAACTCCCGTATTTTCAGGGTCGGCCCTGCTTAAGATTAGAGTTAGAGGTTCATCCGACGTAGTCCAAGCTTACTTCCAAGATTAAAACTCTCAACTTGGACCATGTTCGACAGCTTAAAAACATATTGGTTGCAATGATAGGACGGGTTCAGAAGTTGTTATGATTGAGATTTTGAATTGCTCCCTTGATCTAATGATTAGAAAATAATGTGTTCCTCTAAGTTTGTAAACCGTTTTGCCTACTCGTAAACCTTCCCTTCTCTTTATTTATTTGTTCTTGTATGTTCTTGGTAGCTGAAAAAGTCAGGTTTCAGATTTAGGGCGATGATGATAAGATTGCTTTGATCCATCCGGTTTAATAATTCTAAGTACAGGTAAATCATTGACATCATAATAAACTTCTGTTTTTGCTTTGAGTCATGATATTTTAATAGCGGTTAATTAGAAAAACAACATTATTGTCAAGATCAAATTTTATGTTCTAATGAGTTTTGTCAATCCGTTTAAATTTGGAAATAGTCAACAAATTAATTATGAGCGTTAAACTAAACCAAACAAAACATACTAACTAAAACTTTGAAATAGGTACTTTTACTTGGACACATTAAAAGTCAGAATAAATTTACTAAATTCTCCTAAATCTTAGGGGGTATATTCAATATGATATTTGGGAGAATTTGAAGTGATTTTATGTTTAGTGGAGTTTTAAAGGATTTAGTTAACTTGAAGAAGTTCATGTGACTTATTATAAATCACTCTGCAATTCCACATAAAACCAAGGGATTTAAAACTTTGTATATTTAACAAAGAAACTCCACTAAAACATCATCAAGTCACTCAAAATTCACAACTTAAAATATTTCCAATAACACTGGATTTCATGTGACTTTTTAAGTTCTGGTTTGAATAACATTGGATTTCAAAAAAAAAAAAAAAAAAAAATTGGATTTNTGGATTTCATGTGACTTTTTACCGTTCTTGTTTGAATAACACTGGATTTATCATTTTAAAAGAAATCTTCTCTAATTCTCTCAAATGTCATATTGAATACACTCTTCTTAATGTATAAATATAAATAAAAATATAGAAAGTATCATTTGGTAATAGGATTTGTATCATTATATAGTTTAGTGATGTCTGTTTTAGAATTATCAAAATAAATTTGAGTAAATAATAGGAAACAAAAAATACAAAATAAAAGTTATGAAATGCATAAAATAGCTACAATTACATATCTGGAGAGAATTATATATGAAAGAGTGAATAATATATTTGTAATGAAAAGGAACGGGGTAGGATATCTATATTAGTGAAAGTAGATTCTCCAAAATAAAATTGAAAGAAAAAATACAAAAATACATCATATTACTAAAGTAGTTATGAACTCGATATACTCATATATACCCACGTGGTGGGTTTTCACCTAGTCTGATGTAATAATCAGATCTTTAACTACATTAGGACGAGTGACATGTGGAGAACCAAATCGCATTAACATTATTTTATTAGTCCAAAGATATATTCCCAGAAATGGAAAATATGGCCCTACAAGATAGCGCGTCCCTACAATTCCCATTCACTGGCCCCTTCTACTTATCGTTTTCAAGCTTTACTTTCTTTTGTTTTTCTTTTTTACTAAAAACATGTTTTGTTGTTTTGTACACCTTACCACATCTTTTTTTTTCAATATGTCCCTAGGTAACCATCGAGAAGTTCTTGTTGGCGAATATACTTTATATATATTTTTTATATATAATAAATATGGGAACCTTGTACATGGGATCACTATACCATCGACCTTATAAACTCATGCCCACATGTAACTTAAGCCACATCTTTTTTAAAATGGATCTTTTGCGATGTTGAAATATTTTATAGATGTTATTGAGTTTTTGTACACCGTTGTTGAAATGAAAGTGATGTATATGGTATAAGATGCTATTCTATGAGTCTAATCTTTGACTTAGTTCATTTACTTATTGTAGGATATGGGCCCGATGCCCCAGGCCCAACAGAACCAAGCCCATAACCAAGAAACATCGAAGCACGGTCCATTGAAGTACGGTCCATCGGAGTACGGCCCGTCTCACCGAATCGTTAAGGCGTGTGGAACCGCCGAAGAAACAGTACGCCTAAAATTCCTTCTAGTTCGGCGAACAGTGACCTACGAGCTGACTCGCCGAATGAACAGGACGCCTAGTTAACTGCCGGCAATGATGACGCAACGAGTATAAATAAGGAGCAAACCCGAAGCGAAAAAGGGTTGGAAATTAGAGAGAGAAAGCTTTAGAGAGAAGGCAAACCTGTTAACGACGACCTGACTTTCTCTACAAGTACATCGACGACATGAGCCTTTCTTTAGAGTTTCCCTCGACGATCTAAGTCTTTCGTAAATCATTTAAGCGCGTCAGTTTTGTCGACGCGCCTCTCACTGTCTAAGTTGTAACCCTCTTTATCAAATATGAACCTCAATCTTCGGATCGACGATCCTAGATTCCACAATTGGCGACTCCACTGGGGACCATTTGATAAAGAAAAACCAACTCTCGAGACGCACCAAGAATATGGCTAGCACGAGCAACGTAAACGAGCACGTACACATTAAGGATATTACGCATCTAGACGAATAAAACACCAAGACCGCCGACCCGAAGACGCCGACTGGACCACATACTAGAATTCCAGGAGTTCCAACATAAGAAGAGATGAACCATACGCTAATGCGTCGACTAGAAGAACAAGAAAACGAGTCTCGTCAACTAAGAAGCAAACTCGAAGCGGTGATGACAGCGAGCTTAAGAAGAGCCGAGCTGGAAGTCCTAAAAAGAAATCTCTTCGGGAAAACGGACGCATCGACACCAATCACTAAAACCCAGCAGGATCGAGGCTCGGATCGACGCGAAGACACAACGGTGCACCAAAATTTCTCCAACCCAAACGACGAGATAAGGGCACTGAAGGACCAACTGCGAGAGATGAGCTCGCTAGTCCATAGGGTGACAAGCTCGGCCCTGGAAATCGAGCGAGTCGTCGAGGAAACGCAGTAAAATCCATTCACCAGGAGGATAATCGAGACTAGAATAAAGCATACCGTGAAGATCAAATTCCTGACATTTGAAGGAAACGCCGATCCGACGCACTATATAACAGCTTTCACCATCGCAATAGGACGCGCCCAATTCACCGATGAGGAAAGAGACGCTGGACTCTGCCAGCTGTTTGTAGAAAATTTGGGCGGTGTCGCGCTTTCCTGGTTCTCCCACCTTGAAGCCAGATCAATCGACAACTTCCAGAAGCCATCGACGGCCTTCGTCAAGCATTATTTCATGTTCATGGAGAAGAAAACGTCCACCACCGATCTATGGTCGCTAATTCAGGGCCCCCGCGAGTCCCTCAGGACGTTCATAGAACGGTACAAGGAGGTGGTTTCAAAGGTGGCAATCTCCGATGAGGCCACCATCGCTGCACTAAGAAATACCTTATGGTACGAGTCAAGGTTCCGCGAGGAGCTATTGCTAAATAAACCCCCAAACACTAGAAGACGCTTTGCATAGGGCCAACCGCTTCATCAAGATGGAGGAAGAGAAGGCCGTGATGGCCTGAAAGCACACAAAAGCCTACCATAGAAAAGAAAAAGAAGAACAGGTTGAGCCCCGATAGTTTTACGAAAGCTATGCTAAACAAGACAAAGGAAAGCGGAACACGAACTACATCGTCGAAGAACGCAAACCGCCAACGTTTCAACGGCGGGACGACAATAGGAACGCCTACTGCAAGTTTCATAATCGATAGGGGCACAACACAGGCGATTGCCGTCATTTAAAGGATACGCTGCTCAAAAAATACCATGAAAACCAAGGGCGCGACAAGCAAAGACGAGCCAACCAGTATCCGCCGCGCAACCACAGGGAGCGCTCGCAAAATTGCCCTCCAAATCAAAATCAGGAGAGGGCGGTAGGCCGCAGAGGCAGCTGGTCGACAAAGACATGGCCCTGCCGCATCAACGCAACAATAACGAGAGGGACGAAGACGTCTCACCCCCGCGACATCGCATAAACATCATCTTGGGCGGACTTGAACTACACGGGGACAACATTTGATCCACTACGAGAACGCACCACCTGGTCCTAAATACAAGAGGTGCAGCGATTAGCAAACAAATAAGACACAAACCAATCCGGTTAACCGTTGACGATCTGATCGGGCTCGATGGCGTGCAAAAGGATTTTATCCTTATCGAACTCATCATCGGGGACTGCGAAGTGACACAAATCCTCGTCGACACTGGCAGCTCCGTCGACATAATTTTTAAAAAGACTCTCCAAAAGATGGAGATCGGCGAAGAAGCCATCAAGAGAACCACGCAGTCGCTCACCAGCTTTAGCGGCGACTCGGTTGAGACCGTCGGAACTATCAAACTCTCGGTTTAAACTGGAGGAAGCGTCACCACGATGAAATTCCAGGTCGTTGACGAGCATCCCATCTTCAACGTTATCTTAGGAACCCCGTGGCTTGCGGCGTCCAAAGCAGTGGTCTCGATCTTCAACCAATGCATCAAAATCCTGACGGCAAGAGGAACGGTCACGCTCAGGAACAACCAAAGAGCAGCGAGAACATGTTTGATCGCCGAACATAAGGCTCGTAGAAGCGCTAAGCTATAGCAACTACAGCTGGGGTGCGCCAAAAGACCGACGTCCCTAAAGAGAGAGGATCCGCATTGCAAGACCATCGATCAAGTGAACATAGACGCACAGAGCCCAGACCGATTCGTAGTCGTCGACCATGAACTCGACGAGGGAATAAGGGCCAAGCTGATCGTCTTCCTTAAGGAAAACTCTAACTCCTTCGCGTGGTCACTCGAGTCCATGACGGGGATAGATCCCAACATAACGTGCCACGAGCTAAACGTCGACCTGACTTTCAAGCCAATTAGACAGAAACAACACAAACTGGGTCCAGAACAAGCACAAATGGTGAATGACGAGGTAGAAAAGCTATTGCGTGTCGGGTCCATTACCAAAGTCAAATACCCAGAGTGACTGGCAAACCCCATTGTGGTAAAAAAGAAGAACATAAAATGGCGGGTCTGCGTCGACTTCATGGATATGAACAAAGGTTGCCCAAAAGACAGCTACCCGCAACCACACATAGATCGCCTCGTTGAAGCAACCACTGGGAACGAACTGCTCTCATTTATGGACGCCTTTTCAGGCTATAACCAAAGAGCGATGCACCTCGACGACAGAGAGAAAACGGCCTTCATCACCGATAAAGAGACGTACTGCTACCGTGTCATGCCGTTTGGACTGAAAAATGGAGGCGCAACGTATCAAAGATTGGTTAACCGGATGTTCGCCGACCTGCTAGGAACATCGATGGAGGTGTACATCGACGACATGCTCGTCAACTCCTTACATAAGACGGACCACATTGGGGACCTATGCTCCTGTTTCGCCATCCTTAACCAGTACGGGATGAAGCTCAACTCCTCCAAGTGTACGTTCGGCATGACCTCTGGAGAGTTCCTCGGCTATATCGTCACCCAGAGAGGGATAGAAGCAAATCCAAAGCAGATCAAGGCTCTCATCGACCTTCCTTCGCCGAAAAGCACGAGGGAAGTCCAGCGCTTGACCGGACGAGTCGCGGTACTTAACAAGTTCATCTCGCGATCAACCGACAGATGCCTTCCCTTCTACCAGTTTCTGTGCGGTAACAAGAGGTTCAACTTTGCGACAAATGCGAGCAAGAATTTAAGGAGTTAAAGGAGTATCTATCCACGCCGCCCATACTGGCGAAGCCGGAAAACACAGAAACCCTCTACTTCTATATATTTTTGTCCACAACAGCGGTGAGCGGAGTACTAGTCAGAGAGGATCGCGGTGAACAACTCCCAATATTTTACATAAGCAAAACCCTCGATGGCGCGGAGGTTTGATACCCCACGTTAGAAAATTTAGCCTACGCCATTGTTATCGCCGCAAGAAAACTGCGACCCTACTTCCAATTGCACTCCATCGCGGTCTTGACCGCCCAGCCTCTACGCGCCATATTGCACATCCCAAGCCAGTTGGGACGAATGGAAAAGTGGGCCATCGAGCTAAGCAAATACGACATCAACTTAAGAGGGCGGACAAGCGCAAAATCTCAAGTACTGGCAGACTTCATCACCAAACTACCACCAAAATTGATCGAAGGCGCCAAAGCACCCTAGATATGGATGTTGCACGTTGACGGGTCCTCTTGTTCGGGAGGATCAAGAGTAAGGATACGCCTGGAATCCCCATAGGGAGATATTCTAGAGCAATCTTTTCATCTCGGGTTCAATGCATCGAACTTCGAGGCAGAATACAAGGCAATCATAGCAGGGCTCAAACTGGATAAGGGCATCGGAGCGACACATATCCGAGCATTCTGTGACTCACAACTCATCGCGAGCCAGTTCGTAGGAGATTACAAGGCCAAGAGCGAGAGAATGGACGCGTATCTTCGTGTCGTCCAACACCTAGCAAGGGAACTGGAGTACTTCGAGATCGTCAAAATCTCGCAAAGCAAAAACAAAATAGCAGACGCACTAGCCACTATAGCCTTCGCAAGCGACTCTAGTCTACGATGCACCATCTCGGTAGAAGAAATCCAGAAGCCCAACATAAGTCTTGACCTCGTCTATTTCATCGACGACCACGACATCGCAGAAGATGACATTGAATTCAGGGTCGTTCACGAGGCTCCTGCTATCGACTAACGCGACGAGATAAGCTGTACATAGCCGATGGCACCATACCAAAGGAAAATGGGCAACAAGGCGGCTAAAGGATAAGGCTGCTCACTACATGATGATGGACGGACACCTGCTGCAACGTGATTCCACATGCATCTTGCTAACCTGCCCCAACCCCGAAGAAACGGAGCGCAACATCCGCGAAACACACGATGGTGCAGGAGGCAATCACTCTAACGGACGAGCCTTGGCATTAAAGATCAAAAAGCATGGCCATTTCTGGCCCACCATGATCGCGGACTGCCATAAGTACGCCCTGAAATGTGAACAGTGCCAATGACACGCCCCTAACGTCCATCAACCAACAGAGCTCCTACGTAGTTCGGCATCCCCATAACCTTTCATGCGATGGGAAATGGATATTATTGGGTCAATGCCCTCGTCGCGTGGTCGGAAATACCTCCTCGTTATGACGGACTATTTCACCAAGTGGGTCGAAGCCAAATCTTACGCCAACATACACGACACCCAAGTACAGAACTTCGTCTGGAAATACATCATCTGCAGGCATGGACTACCCTACGAGATCGTTACGGACAACATGACGCAGTTCTACTCACACCAGTTCGAAAACTTCTGCGCAAAGTGGAAAATTCGACTCAGCCATTCAACACCGACGTACCCCCAAGGAACTGGCCAAGTCGAAGCAACCAACAAGACTATCATCGATGGTCTAAAAAAGAGACTAGAGAAGAAGAAGGGTCTTTAGGCCGACGAGCTAGATGGGGTGTTGTGGTTACACCGAATAACGCTGAGAAGAGCGACAAACCAAACTCCATTCTCCGTAACTCATGGCATCGAAGCCATAGTACCCTCCAAAGTCAACGTATACAGCCTTAGAAAACTAAAGCTACTCGAGAACAGCAACGTTAATGATGCAATGTTGCACGACCGCCTCGACGAGGCAGAGGAATGTCGCGACAGAGCCCTGCTATGCATCCAGAATTACCAACAGGCCACGGCACGATACCACAATAAGAACGTGAATGTCTAACGATTCAACGAAAGGGACTTAGTCCTACGCCACATCTTCGACAACACAAAGGAGTATAGAGCAGGCAAGCTCGGCATAAAATGCGAAGGACACTACCAAATCACCAAGATCGTCAAACCAGGCGTCTATCAGCTAGCCGACTTAGAATGAACGATGAAACAACGGTCCTGGAATTCTCGCCACCTCAAGCTCTACCATTACTAACTCAGATATGGACGCCCCATGAACTACGAATGGCTTGATCCCTCTATAATGGGTACGTAGGCAGCCCGAAATAAGGGTCCAGCTATGACAAAAAAATTCTTTCGTTTCTTACTTAAAATCGATCTTTTGGGTGGGGGGGGGGGGAATAGACGCCCTCATTAACCTACATTATTCATTAATAACTCCAGTTCATATCAGAATTTGCGCAAAAACAAAAAGCCAAACTCAATCTCGTCGAGGCAACTCTCGTAATAAATAAACGAAAGCCAAGCCCAGCCGAGCCAAGCCGAGCCTAGCCTCGCCGAGGCAACCCTTGTAAATCGAATAAGCCGAGCCTCTGGCTTGCAGTGATGTTCTAGCTAAACAATCACTATGGGAATAAGGAACCATTACGCAATAATACTTGCACCCGAAAAGAGAAGCAATAGACTCGCATTTTCCAGCGCGCGATGATCACCTCATAAGCCGAGCCCATACTCGCAGGATTGTCAACAAGCTGGAACATACAAGATAAATCGAGGCCAACGCAGCCTCGCACCTACGTAAACAAGACGCAACTAACAAAAATAAAATAAATATACGACAGAAAACGCGACAAGCCTAAAACGGGAAAATACCATTAATTCTAGAAGAGTTTTTACAAGCTGAGACAGCGGCCAAAACAGGAAGAGATTACATAAAAGACAAAAAGAAAAAGAGATAAGAGAAAAGGTCCTAAAGGGTCGCATTAAGCAACGTTATCATCTGCCCCACCAGCATTCGCGCCATCGTTATTCGCCCCACCAGGCTGAACCAACGAACCTTGATCATCAATTGGTTGAACAACTTCTTCTGGACGCCTCGACGGGCCCGCGAGGTCCTCAGCAGAAAGGTCGACAATTTCAATCAACTTTCTAGCCTCTTCCTTTGCCTTAAGCTACTCGGCGAGGGACTCGCAAAGAAAATCAGGAACCACACCGCCAAAGCCGGCCACCATACTGAAAAACTCACCAGCCTTCGTGTAACAGGCAATGACCTCATCCAGGGGACGAGCCCCGTGTATCCCGTCCAAATGCTTGCGCACCTTCTCAAACCGCGCATTAACAGATGCAACCCAAGCATTCTCAGCTTCCGCAACTACCTCTCTGACCTGAAGGTCATGTTTCCTGAGCACGTGCGACCTCTCTTTGTTCGCGTCATCGTATCGAGTTGCCAATACGTGGTTCTCATCGCTAAGCCTCTTCAATTCACACTCAAGCTCTTCATTACGGGCAGCGAGCTCATCCCTCTCGACCTTCGTGGCTCCGCATTCGGCATCGGCAGCTTTCATGGTTGCAGTCGCTCTCTCATCCAGCACATACACATCTGTCGCTTGCGCCTCAACCGTTTTACCAACCGTGACCAAATTCTTGGACGTCTCCTTTTTTCCACAATACATCCTAATGTACTTATCCGTATTCTGACGAGTGGCTATAGTGGCCTCGCGGACCAATCTCACCTTCAACTTTGAACCACGTAAACATGTGGTTCGCCATCTGTCCAATCTGCACAGCACACCGCGAGTCAGTACAAATGGACAAAACATATAAGTATGCGAGGAGTTTTACCCTAATATAGGACGCGGAGAAGTCGTCGAACATCTCGTTCGATCTATCGTGTGTCCCGATGGGTCGAAGGAACCTAGAGGAATCAGCTGACTCACTAGCTCCCCGCAAGCAACGAGATCCTCGTGCATCTTAAGCACGTCGTCATACTGAAAGCTAAAAGGGAGCTTCTCAGCATTCTCCAGATAGCACCGTTTACCACCTTGGGCTACAGCCTCTTCATCCCCGTCCTCGGAGCCACTCCACTCCTCCACGTCTCCAGACTCTTCGCTTTCTTGCGTTTCGACTTGAACGATCGAACGATCTTTCGCTTGATGTTCGTCGACGACCGTCTCGGTGTTCACAACCGGAGTCACATCTCCTGGAACCTCTCTCACCGGAAGATCGTCGATAGGCTCCTTAATTATCAGCTTCACATTAAAAGCCTTTTTCTGCGCTCTCACCTCTTCGGCCGCAATCCTCTTTCTCTTGGGAGAGGCTTGAAGAACTTTTTTTTCTGGTTTCCTTCTCAGAGAGGTTGGCCGCGACAGACGCCTCAGCAGGCTTTGCTTTTTCTATCGCGGCCTCAGCCGCCGCATCATCATCAGTCTCTATTGCCTCAGGGACTTTTACCGACCCCAACAACTTCGTCGTAGCTTTGGCCTGTTTCTTTAGAGCCGCAACTCTCAACTCTTCGACAAATGATGATGCCATGTTTGTTATACGAGGTACGGTGCAGTGATCCTAATCAACTGAAAACAAGAAAATAAAAAAGAACGAATTAACAATAATGAAGGATAAACAACAGTAATAGGCACAATAAAATGACGCACCTCTATCAAAGGTCGACCGACGCTCACTGATTTTCTCGCGAGTGATGTCCTTCCACTGCGTCAACCCTAAGGCTTGTATCTTCCTAATGTTGTCGAAAAAGCCATGGGAAAACTTCTTGATAAGCAGGGGATGATCTACAATGAACAACGAGCTGGTTAGTGCGAACCAAATTAAGAAAGAAGGAAATGGGAAGCTCTACCAATACGCATGTTCCATCTCATGGAATAATCATAGGCGCATGCTGGGACGGATGCCTCGTTGACCTTCACGAAGAACCATCAGCGCTGCCAATCCCATACCTTGTATTGATTATTCTATGAAACGTAGAACATCCCCGTCGGGTAACGAACCTTGTTAACCACCCTCGTACTTGGAGAGAATCGTGTCTAGTCTGAAAAAAAATTCCACATACATCGACCCCGACCTCCGCGGCTGAGACCAGCATCCCACATTTTCACAAAAAAATTGTCCAAGACAACCAATGTGCGAAATGATGCGACTGTATTATGGGAGATACTCATCCTACAACGGGCGCAGTAGGCAACAAAGACCTTCGGGAGAGGGAACCATAAACGAGCGTCGCTAAAATAATCATCGAACACGGCAAAATAGCCTTGCGGAGGCTCCCATGGTCTTTCCCTGGGACCCGAGATCCTGAATACCATGTTAAGATCCGAGAAAACGCACTAACTCGACATCTTTAGAAGGCGCGCCCTGGTCATGGTCGAAGTCCCGACCCCAGTCATTTCATCGATATCCGCAGGCGGAGTGGCAGACGAACCTTCCCCATCTCACCGAGGGAAAAATGACTCTATAGTAGGGATCACGGCATCTCGCACCGCGCCCCCACTTGAAGGGATTTTTCTTAAAACTCGCGACTAAACGCGTCTCTCCGTAAATATCCTCGTCTTCACTTTGAGAGGAATCGTATCGATCGGGTCGTCTTGCGCGGTATCAGTTCGGACCCTTTGCCTCGCCAGCAGCAGGATCATATCGATGGGATCTGAAGGAGACGACCTCTGGTTCGTAGTCTGGTTTCGCAGCTCTGATGGATCCCCTTCAGATTTCTTGGCCCTAACTTCACCTGATGACGTGCTAGTCGTAGGGTCGGTTTGACGAGGTTATTCACCCGCAGAGGATTCGGTCTAGAGACTCGATGATGCCTCTTCAGACGCGCTAGTACCACTACCCATCTCAAGATTCATAAGGTCGCAACCCATCGCGTCGATATAAGAAAAATAATCAAAAACTAGAGAGAGAAAGTAGAGAGAAGGGATAGCAAAGAAGATACCTTGGTCAAGGATGCGAAGTGAAAATAATGAAGAAGCCAAGGGGTATATATAGAGAAGTGACCGGAAGTCGAAGTGTCCCAGGTAAGTTTGACCGAGAGACAAAGAAACAATCAAAGGAGGTGAACGACAGACGAACCGGTAACAGGACGGGTGACCGGGAAGTAGTAACTTCTCCATAAAGTCAATTATCCTCGATATCAACGCCGATCGTTAGAGATGCCAGCTCGTCATTCGGGGATGCGTCTGAACAACGACGAAGCAAATGAAAGCTTGGCTTGGTCCGCCTAGGCCCATAAAGACACATTGTGTCCGACGACGTGCACATACATTGGTCTCGTCGAACTGGGGAGGGGGACTTATTGTAGGATATGGGCCCGACGCCCCAGGCCCAACAGGACCAAGCCCATAACCAAGAGACATCGAAGCACAGACCATCGAAGTATAACCCATCGGAGTACGGCCCGTCTCACCAAATCTTCAAGGCGTTGAACCGCCAAAGAAATAGTACGCCTAAAACTCCTTCTAGCTCGGCGAATAGTGACCTACGAGCTGACTCGCCGGATGAACAAGACGCCTAGTTAACTGCCCGCAATTATGATACACCGAGTATAAATAAGGAGCAAACCCGAAGCGAAAAGGGGTTGGAAATTAGAGAGAGAAATCTTTAGAGAGAAGTCAGACCTGTTAACGACGACCTGAGTTTCTCTACAAGTACATCGACGACCTGAGCCTTTCTTTAGAGTTTCCCTCGACGATCTAAGTCTTTTGTAAATCATTTAAATGCGTCGGTTTTGTCAACGCACCTAAATCTTCTTTATCAAATACGAACCTAAATCTTCTTTATCAAATACGAACCTAAATCTTCGGATCGACTATCCTAGATTCAACACTTATTTTGTTAATTTACTAAACTGAATTTCTCTACTATGCTAGTTTTGCTAAACCTTTGTTAGATGTAACTGAGCATTTAAGTTAGCTTATACTGTCAAGAAAATGTTTTCAGAATGATTTTTTGTCTATTACTTTTAGCCAAAGGTTCTGCTTTATACAAAATATTCACGATATGCTAGAATCTGAATCAAAACTGTTCATCTAAAAATTAGTTGTACATAATTGATCAACAGATATAAACAAATTAAAGTCTCATTATATTAGGGATTGTAAATCCTAAATATACTGCAACACCCCACTCAAGCTAGAGAGTGATGATCCTTCACACTAAGCTTGACTACAAAATCGTTGAATTCCTTGCTTCCCAAAGCTTTTGTCATAATATCTGCTAGTTGTGTTGTTGTTGGAACATGTGAAATGGCGATGATACCTTCAGTAAGTGCATCTCTAATAAAATTACAATCTCGCTCAATATGTTTAGTTCTCTCATGAAAGACCGGGTTTTTAGCAAAATGTAGAGCTGACATATTGTCAAAATTAAGTTGTACATGACTTTCATGATCAATCCCAAAGAAAATTAGTAAAGCTTTTAACCATTTGATCTCACGTAAAACGTAAGACATGGCTCGATATTCAGATTCGGCCAAAGACAAAGACATTGGATCTTGTTTTCTTTTTTTCTAGGATAAAGGTGACAAACCAAGTTGAACAAAATAACCGGAGAGAGAACGTTGGGTCAAGGGAGAAGCAGCCCAATCGGCATCGCACCAGGCTGTAAGTGTAAAAGTATCACTTGTTTTTAACAATATTCCTTGACCTGGTAATCCCTTAAGAAAATGCATTGTCCGTATAATATCATCCCAATGCTCAGCTCTTGGATTTTGTATGAATTGTGAAAGCACGTGGACCACATATGACAGCTTCGTTCTTGTGACACCAAGATATATAAGTCTCCCAACTAACCTTCTGTACTTTTTGGGATCAAATAAATATTCACCTTTGGCGAGAGCAAGCTTATGTTTTTGTTCTAAAGGAAAAGAAACTGGTTTTCCAACTAGCAATCCCACTTCCAATATGATGTCAAGAGTATACTTCCATTGTGAAAGATATATTCCATGTGAACTTCTTGCCACCTTTATACCTAGAAAGTATTTTAAAAGTCCAAGATTTTTTATATGAAAACAAGAACTCAAATAATCCTTGAAACGTTGTAACACCTGTCGAGAATTACCTGCGATAATCATATCGTCTACATACACCAAAACATGTAAGCGCACACCTTCTTTAGAAAAAGTGAACAAAGAATAATCTGAAACATATTGATGAAATCCATAGTATATCAAAGCATTAGATAATTTTGCAAACCAACATTTCGGAGCTTGCTTTAGACCATATAACGAGTTTCAGAGACAACACACTTTGTTTTCTCCATTTGCATGAAAACCAGGAGGTAAACGCATGTAGACCTCTTCATCTAAACCACCATGAAAAAACGTATTGTGAACATCCATTTGATGAACTTCCCAATCCCATGAAACAAAGACTTGTAGAAAACATCGAACCGTAGTCATTTTACAACATGTGCAAATGTTTCTGAATAATATGATCCTTCAATTTGATGATTACCCAGAACAACAAGTCTTGCTTTGTAATGTTCTAGTGATCCACCAGATTGATATTTAACTTTAAATACCCATATACAACCCAAAGCTTTCTTACCTGAAGGTAATGTTTCGACTGTCCAAGTGCCATTGTCAACAAGCGCATTTACTTCACTTGAAAGTGAGAATCTATCACATGAAATATATTTTTCAATTGGATATTCAACATGAGGCAGAGACTTGTCAGAATGATAGATTGTGTTGGTAACATAATCTGCTAGGCGAGTAGAAGGTACACGTTGACGGCACCGACGATCAAGTTTCTCTGGTACTTCATCACAAAGACGTGAAGCTGACTCTGCATCATCAAACATGTCACTAGGTGAAACAAAATCCACAGTCTTCGTAAGAGAAAACTCAACCTCATAAGGATTCTCTAGTAACACACTTGCAGACTTGTGTAACTCATTCATAGAAGGATTCTTTGGTCACACAATTGGATGCGTGTGTAACTCATTTACTGGAGATATTTCAGATTTTTCATTATCATCACCATTCGTTGGAAGAAATGATGAGATCTCCAAAGGTTGTACATTTGCAACAGGCTCTGGATAGAAGAATTATGTTTTTGAAAAATAAACATCACGAGACACTGTTATTTTTCCGGTTATAACATCGTACACTCGCCATCTTTTTTCTCCGAAAGGATAGCCAATAAAAACACTCTTCTTGCTTATGGTTTCAAACTTTTCACCA
Organism: Iberis pinnata; assembly: GCA_900406425.1. NCBI lineage: Eukaryota > Viridiplantae > Streptophyta > Magnoliopsida > Brassicales > Brassicaceae > Iberis > Iberis pinnata. Next base: position 23,224 of record OVBE01001720.1, read on the forward strand.
CCAACCTTCTGATTATGCACATAACATATACACACCAATACTCAAACGTGGTTCATAGGAGGAGCTCATCCATAAAGTAGCTCGAATGGAGCTTTACCTTTGAGTACTTTCGTAGGTGTCTGATTGATCAAATATCCCGCAGTTAATGCACAATATCCCCAAAATCCGATAGGTAAATTGCTTGAAAACGTAAAGCTCTTGCGGCATTAAGTAAATGTATGTGCTTTTGTTCAACTCGTCCATTTTGTTGAGGAGTTCCAACACAAGAAGTCTCATGTATAATTCCATTTTCAGCAAAATAATCCTGTAAGCAAACAAAATCCGAACCAGTATCACTTCTAATTTTCTGTATCTTTGTATTAAATTGTCTTTCAACAAGTGCAATAAATTTACGTAAAAAGGCCGGTGCTTCCTTTTTGGATGTAAGCAAGTACAACCATGAAGCTCTAGAGTAATCATCGATTATTTTCAAGAAATACTTAGAACCATACAAAGCTGGAGTACGATATGGACCCCATAAATCATAGTGAACAAGTTAATTAAACACTATTTGTCTTATTTCTGCTTAAAGGAAAAGAACTTCTTATTTTTTTCACACGGAGATATAATTCACACGCTTTATTTGAAAAAGAAACATCATTGAAAGAACTAGAAAACCCCCAACAAATTGATTGCACGAGGAGCAACATGCCCTAACCGCGTATGCCACAAACTATCTGAAACATCTTCAATCTTATGAACTGAAGCAGTCATCGCCTCTACTCCTCGCATGAAGTACAATCCTTGATTTTTTTCAGTAACTCCAATCAGAGTCCGTGTAATGCAGTCCATAATTACATAAATCTTATCAAATATTTGAAAGATATAGCCAACACCACGAGTAAGCTGAGAATCCAATATCAAATGGAATGACAAGCCTTCAAACAAGAACACATTTGACATAATCAAACTACTTCCCAAACAAACAAAACCTTGATTACAGGAAATTGTAATTCGACCATCTGGAAATTTGATATGCATCTCATTGCACAAATGTTCACCAGAAAATTTGCATTTCCTGTCATACGGTTTGTCGCACCATAACTGATTATCCAAGACTCAATAAAAGACATACATGTCAAATTCTGATCGTTGACACCCTGATTACGTTCTCCCAAAATTTGAACCAGTGTATTCCATTGAATATCATTGAGGCCGCTAAATCCAATCTGACCCGATGACGTAATGGTTGCTCCTCCTGTTGACATCGTATTAACAGCTTGAGTTACTATGCTCTATGATCCTAAAGCTCCTTGTTGACTAGAAGATACACGTCCTCGAGGCCTATCTCCCCACCAAAAAGGATATCCCACCATACGAAAACATTTGTCTGTTGTATAACCAACACGACCACATCATGTACATGTCACACCTTTATTTGTACCATTAACACATGTTTTATGTGGTACAACACTTCCAGGTTTTACAGCAAAGCTAACTCTATCATTACACACATCCACTAAGTTACCACTTTGTTTTGATTCTTTATCTTAAATCGAGACATTGTATGCATCTTCCAAAGAAGAAATTACATCTTGTGACAGTAAAGATGATTTCACAGACCCGTACATTGAATCATCAAGCCCCATCAAAAAAATGGTGAAGCTTCTCATCCTCTCTTTCCTTCTCAATATCTTCACCTTGAGGACATCCACAGTTCGTAGTATGACGAAAGTCATCCAAAGCAGTCCACACTTGCATAAGCTTTCCATAATAGGCTTCTATGGCCAGTCCTCTTTGCTTGCAAATCGCCAATTTAGCTTTCAAATATTGAATCCTTTGTCTGTTCTTCACTGAAACCTTTTCTTTATGTGTTCCCACAAATCATGAGCTATGTCATGATGAGAGATTGTTGATCTCAAACTCAAATCAATAGTAAGTTTGATCCATGAAACAACTAACGGATTGTTAGTCCACCAGTCTTCCAAATCACCTGATTCTTCACTTGGTTTTGGTATAGTAACATCAACAAAACCAAATTTCTTTCTAGCCAATAAAGCCAAACGAAGATTAGCTGCCCACTCCTCATAGTTCATACCGCGTAAAAGTGGTTGAGAGATCAAGATCCCTAGATTGTCACTTGACGTTGGATCATAAGGAGAAATCATCTTTCTTTGAATTTCCACACGATTTATCTTTGTCACTTGTGGAGATTCACTTTTGATACCAGATTCAGTCTCTGACTCAGACATGATGAAATTTTTGATAAAGAAGAAAGATAAGAGATTAAAGAAACGAAGAAAGCAAGAGAAAGAAATTTAAGCGTGAACTTGTATAACCCACTCTAATACCATGTTAAGAAAATATCTTCATAATGATTTTCTTGTCTATTACTTTTAGCCAAAGGCAAGGCTCTGCTTTATAAAAAGTATTCATAATATGGTAGAATTTGAATCAAAACTGTTTATCTATAAATTAGTTGTACATAACTGATCAAAAGATATAAACAAACTAAAGTCTCGTTATATTATAGATTATAAATCCCAAATATATCCCAACATATACGAATATCCATTAGGAAATTGTATTGTGCTACCCACTTCGAGCCATACAGATAAATCCACAGGTTTGTCCTTAGATAGGGGATATATGATCAGATAGGAGATGTAATGGCTTCGTGAACATCTGTTGGAAGGAGATGCTCAAATGAAAATAGGAGAAGGTGTTGCATCACTACATGACAATCATTACTTTTTATACCAATGAACTTGCCTTCTCCGATATCAACACAATTTCTCATATTAGATGTGTATCCATCGGGAAATCAAACCTTTTGAATAATCCAATTAAAAAATTCATCCTTTGCATTCTTAGATAATCTAAATGCAGGAATTGGACATCTTTCATCGTCCGTGATGTAAAGCTGAAGACGAGAACAACTGTCCAGCAAAACTAATCTAAACTTCAAATTGTCTTTGGTTTTCCCTTGGACATTAAGCACGGTGTTCATAATGTTGTCGAAAAAGTTTTTCTTAACATGCATGACATCTAGATTATGTCTCAATAAATATGTTTGCCTATAAGGAAAATCGAAAAATATGTTTTTCTTGTACCAATTATGATTTTCTCTGTAACTATCATAATGGGCATGTCCATTCCCACCAACATTAGCATCATTGGTCATCTCGACTCCAAAATAGAACATCTGCTTTAATAGCTTTGTGCCATCTAATTCAGCTGGTGGACCTTCAACACATCTCTTCTTTGTGAATAACGTAGTTGATCGACGAGATGGATGATTTGGGGGCAAAAATATTTGGTGACAATCAAACCAACATGTTTTTCTTCAATTTTTCAGTTGGAATAAGTTCGTGTCATCGTTACAATATGGACATGCTAATCTCTCGTGTGTTGACCATCCAGATAACATTCCATATGCTGGAAAATCGCTTATAGTCCACATATATCAATGGTTGCAAAAGCATGTCAAGCACTTGTTTCTGATGCTTTGGCCCAGGTACAAGTACTAAGAGAAATAGAAACTCTCGGTTCATACACAAAATGGCGGAAAATTGTAAGGTGTCACGATGACTGGCTATAGAGTATGCTTCTTGAATGGGCTGAATCCATCTGTACTTAATCCGAGATAAAAAAAATTTCTCTCGCATGCCAAATCTGGATAAGTAAACTGAAAATGACGCCAAGCTTCGGCATCAGAAGGATGTGTAATCTCTCCATCAAATATATGCTCGGCATGCCATCTCATTACCGCAACTGTTCTCTCATAATGATATAATCTCTTTAGTTAGTGGCATATATCACATCCTCTTGTAAGACACCGAAACTCTACTGCATGTATCCTTATACCTTGGTTTGCAGCAATATCGACAAGTCGTCTGATTTTCTTCATGTCTCCAATAAATCATACAATTGTCAATACACACGTCTATAACCTGATACGATAATCCAAGACCAGAAACAAGTTTTTTAATCTCGTAATATGAACCAGGAGCATTGTTATCCTCTGGCAAGATATCCTTCACAAAATTGGCTATTGCGTCAATTGCATCCTCAAGCAAATTATAGTCCGTCTTTATCCCCATCAACCTACTTGCAGATGATAAAGGCAATGATCATCTCTACATCCTCTATATAATGGCTTATTCTCTGCGTCTAGCATATCAAAAATCTGTCGCGCTTCTAAATTAGGTGCTTCATTCGAAACTTGCGCTGACTCTATATTTTCCCTATAAACGTCATTAACCATTTGAACCTTAGGTGCCCCCAAATATAATTCCATTTTAGGTTTCTCTATCCTATCAAGCAATTGTTCGCTACCGCTTTTACTAGTAACAATATCAGGTCGTTCTCCAACTAAATACCAAATCTTATAACTGGCATAAAACCATTCACATATAAGTGATTCCATACTATATTTATCTTTATATTGTGAGAATTCCGACATAAAGAGCATGGACTTGTTAAATTACGACTGTTTTTTGCCCAAGGTTGTCGACATGCTAATTCTATGAACTCCATAACACCATTTTCATATTCATCGTTCAAAAGCTTTGTTTCAGGATTTATTCTTTCACCATCCATTCATACTCGAAAATAAGGAGGAGTCGACATTTAATAAGTTTGTTTGTGAAGTTGTGAAGTTGCGAAGGAGTGTTGAATTTATAGAATTATTTATCGACGGAATTCCGGTGGATGTTCTTTTGATACCTACGAATAAGTCGTTGAAAATGACTAAAACGGTTAGTTTCAAACGGGAAAATTTCGTCTGAAAAACCGTGGAACATCAACGGATTAGTTACCGTCAGTAAGTTTCTGTCGGTTTTTCGTCGGTTTACCGACGGATATTAGACGTCGATAAAATTATTGACAGAACGTTTATCTGTTGATGTTCCGTCGGAAATAAATCTATCGGTTTCTCTTGTAATGTTAGATGTAACTAAACATTTAAGCTTGCTTATACAAATATCCATTAGAAAATTGTATTGTGCTTCCCACTTCGAGCCATAAAGATAAATCCACATGTTTATCCATAGATAGGGGATTAATTTATAATCCTATTGTTTAGCTAGCTGCTTCTGATAGCGAAAAAAAAACAAAATAAGTTACAAATAGATGTTATTTATTATGTCAAATAAATGGAATTAGTAAGGTTTCATCCATAATTTATCCTTATAATGTGAGGTTTTGTAACTATATGAATTCGAATTCTACAAAAAAAATGCGGAAATAATTTTTCAACTACTCGATTAAGATCATTGTTTTTTCTTTAATGGAGCCGTCGTTTGCTATCGGCAGCGACTTACAAAAAAGAATATGGCCTAAGTCTCAAAGTTTCAAGACAATAAATTTCTTTATGATAAAACACTTCAAAGACATGTTTATTTCTAACTATGGTAGTTCCATTAATCTCATCGCATCATTATTGGCAGTGCCCTATACGCAAAGGGAAGAAAACACATAAAGAATTTAAAAAGTAAATAAAAATTTGTCGCCTCCAGATATTTATGTCGGTTACTTTAAAAATAGTTGAGGACGATTATTAAAAAAAAGGTTGTTGACGAACAATGACAATTTTAAATTCATGTAAGTTAAATAACTGAAACCGGTTATTCTAGAGTAGTACTATATAAATCACAGCCACACACACACTCATATACACTATACTAAGAAAAGTATAACGAGTGAAGAGTCAGTACTTAAACAGACGTGTCAAAATACACGTGTCAGACATTGGATGAGTAACATCTACTTTTTACAAAACCGTGGGATCACTTAGTTTTGTCTTCTTCTGTCCACTTGTTATGCCGTGTTTGCCTTCATTTCATCATAACCAATATAAACACTAACTCTCACTCCCTCTTTCTTTAACTACAAAACTTTAAGAATCCACCTGAAACTAAGATAAAGACAGAGAAACAGATATTTGTTTGTTTATCCAAACAAAGTATCTTTAGTCTTACTACTACTTTTAACCTTTTATCAAAAAGAGAGAGTTTTCTTCTATGAACTCATTTTCTGGATTTGCCGAAATGTTTGGCTCCGATTACGAGTCACCCGTTTCTGTAGGAAGCACAAGCTCTTCTTTTCCAATGCTGGCTACAAGCTGTCCCAAGAAACCAGCTGGTCGTAAGAAGTTTCGTGAGACTCGTCATCCAATTTATAGAGGAGTTCGTCTTAGAAACTCCGGTAAATGGGTTTGTGAAGTTAGAGAGCCTAACAAGAAATCACGAATTTGGCTCGGTACTTTCGCTACTGCTGAGATGGCAGCTCGTGCTCATGATGTCGCTGCTATAGCTCTTCGTGGACGATCCGCTTGTCTCAATTTCGCAGACTCCGCTTGGCGGTTACGAATTCCAGAATCAACTAATGCTAAGGATATACAAAAAGCAGCGGCTGAAGCGGCGATGGCTTTTCAGAATGAGACGAGTGGTAATACGACAACGGATCAAGGTCTTGAGGTTACGGAGACTACTGTGGAGACTATAGTAACTGCGGAAGAGAACAATGCGTTTTATATGGACGATGATTTGATGTTGGCTGATATGGCTGAAGGTATGCTTTTGCCGCCACCGTCCGTACATTGGAACCATGATTATGACCTCGAAGAGGAAGCTGATGTCTCACTTTGGAGTTATTGATCTCTAAATGGTCAGTTTTCATTTCCATTTTTGGGTGCTGTTTTTTTTATTTTGTTTGATAATTTATTATTGATTTTTTTTTTTTGTCAAACTTTTTTTGTTGTTTATGTTTTCTAGGATTCCACCAACTTTTATAATGGATCCTTTTCTCTTTTTTTGTTTGTATGGGAAACGTGTGTGATTATTCAATAAGTGTCTTTGTCAGATATATATTGTGTTTTTATGATCTTAGTTTTCTTATAAACAGGCAACAACAAACAAAAATATCATAGTATCAAAAATTGTGGATAATACTGCAAATAACATAAGTTCTAGATAGTCAATGGGACTTAGTCTGCTAACTAGAAAAATTGGTGTAGGTCTAGTTCATGTAAGTTCAAGTTTCTTAAATGGGATGTCTTTGTAATAGTAGTAATGTGTTGACATCTTAAAGTTCTTTGTTCTTAAACACTTTGTAGGTTCACATTCATTTAAAATATGTTCTTTTGAATTATCAAATTGAACCTTTCTATCTTGTCAGCTTGTATAACGTACTCAGATTTTAGAACTTGTATGTGCTTTCTCTCGGTAATGTACAATGACTCATCACTTATTATTTTTATTTTAATTTCTTTAGTAGGTGTGCCTCACTCAAGGCTGTCTACATACCTGTGACTCGGGTCAAGCCACTCATTGTTTAATAGGAATCAATCAGAACCTTCCCCTTCGCTATTTATGATCTGTGGTGGTGGGCCATATTTTTGCTAATTGGAGCTATGTTACCTCTGATGGGCGGATGGTATTTACTTGGCCACAACCTCTACCTATTTCCTCTTTCTCCTACTGTCTTTGGTTTTATGATTGTTTTGATTTCTCTTCTCTTATACATGCTAAGAAGTTTATCCTCAGGTGCTGACACTCCGTCATGCTACAACCACTTCTTCTAAAGAACTCCCAATATTCGAGATCGTTGTCATCTTTAGGCAATGTTTTAGATGAGTCGACTCTTTTCCCTCATATACAAGGTCTATTCTATTTTTCTCTTTTCTGCACGTGAATGATCGTGCATATAATTTTGTCGTAGTTCCTATGGATAACTTTACTTCTCTTTCGGTATTCTTGATTTGGTTTTTAGGTGATGTTTAGCCATGATGGCTCGTTTTTCTTCAACCTTTACAAATTTGCTAGTGCGATGCAATGCTCCTCTAATATTTATGATTGATTTATTAGAAACTCGTCTTTCAATCTAGAATTGTACCATATCGCGTTTTTAGATCAATTTTGGATGTGATAGTAGGATTTTTCGGCGTTTCTACCTCAATTATCTAATGCACTATCATTATCATTGCAGCATATAGGGTTATTAATTCAAATCAGGGTAATCAACACACTAGAACATATGAGAATTTTGTCTAGTGTAAGCCAAATAAGATAATTGGTTTAAAATTATCTTCCTAACATGCATTAGATAAAGAGAAAATAAAGTCAACAAAAAGTCAAATAAAGCAAAAGTCAACAGATTTTATGCAAAAGATTAAACTAGGAATCAATAACAAAAGGCTAAGGAAATGGGCAAAGGTAATCGACTCGAGTGATCAAATGACATTCTATGATGCTAATATTCACATTTTAGTGCTAATCATTATTCTAGATCATTCACTTGATTAGACTAATTCTCGACTAATCCATTCTCATGGCAATAATCTCTCTCTTAATCACGCAACTAAAAACAATATCTTGGATAATTGCATAATCTAGAGGCAATAATATTTAGTTCATGATAAACCACTACACTAACTAAAAACAATCTCTTAGGTAGTATCATTTAGTAAACAATAGTTGGTGCATGAATTTCATCGAACATCTTTCGGGCACAATTCATTCTATGATCTAAACTTGAATGGCCAAGACAAATTTAGCATTAAGAACACTTATTAATTGAAGATCTAAGCTATTAAAATTATAAACATCATATTCAATCATCTAATTACCCTAATCTACCAAACTCATTTTCTTAAGAATAGACTACTCACTAATCATGGATAAAACACAAGATCTAACTATAGAAATGTGTAGGATCATGATTAGAAACAGAAAATAGAAGAAAAAAGAAAATCAAAACAAAGATTCAAACTTAAAATAAACAAAGATCCAAAATATTTAATTACAAAGGTTCTTAAGAGAAAAAAAAAAAAAAAAGAGATAAGATAAAGCTTGAGACCAAAATTGTCTATATTATTTATATATAGAGTCATAAAAGTGGTATTGGGTCAATCCAATTAAAGTTGGGTAAAATGTCTGGTCAAAGCTCAAATGTTGACTTCCAAATAGGGCATACAACTGTACAAAGATGTTTGTATCAATGTCTTGGCCTATACAAACTCCCAGATAAAAACATCTAGTGGAGGATTCTTTTTGCTATAGCTTATGGTATTTGTACACAGATGTTTGTATCAGTGTCTTAGCCGACACAAACTCTCCGATACAGACAGCAAGTAGAGGAGTCTTTTTTACTGTAGCTTCTGGTTTTTATACAAAGATGTTTGTATCAATGCCTTTGTCGATACAAACCCTCTGATATAGACACCCATTTACTTATTTGGCTCTTTATTGCTATATTTGATTCATTTGATCCTTTTATTTAATTTCAATCCTCTTCCAATGCCTGAAATGATGAAATGCAATGCAAATGCATATTCTACCAATCTAATGCAACTTAAACTAACATAAATGCAACCAAGAAGTGGATTAAAATACATCGAAAACACATGTTATCAAGTTGTCTTGTTGCTTATGATGATGTGTGATACAATTTCCATGAATTTATCTCGACTCAAAGTGTTTTCGTGGCACTCTGAAAGAGTGCCCACTTATCGGCTTTTGAAGTCTTTTTTGTGATAAACATCGAGTGATGGTTAATGAACTTGGTGGATAGTTGATGAAAATTATCGATTAAATTATGTTCAAGATGAGATAACCAATTGAGCGCAGCTCCACTCAAACTTTTAATGAAGAATTGGAAAATTATGTGTTTCTAAGAGCACATCCAACCCATTTCTATTATAGAGTTTTTATTTTTTTACTTTATAAATAGAGTAACCATAATTTTCATCATATTCTAGAGTGGAACTATTTTATTTACAAAGTGATCATTTAATTGTTATATCTTTGATATTTTTGTTAAGTAATTTAATATTTTTTTAATTAATAACCAAATATAAAATCATTTATTTGATAGATATAATAAAAAAAATTAATTAAGCTGAAAAATATACAATAAACAACAACATAAAATACCATTTCAAAATGCATTAATTGCTCATTTGTGAAAAAATTCACTAATTCAATTAAAAATCATGTTATATTTTATTATTTGTGATGTAATAACATTTTCTTATTAAATTATTATTGTGAAGTCTTATTTTGTAAAAATAATATAGTTGTGATTATTTTGAAAAAATTACATATACTAAATAAACTTAGACAAATAATTTTAAAGTAACAATGGAATCTATTTGAATATATATTTTTTTATAGAATAAAAAATAGTATGGATGTAGTGATATTTTAGAGCATTTTCATTGAGAGTTTTTTTATATAGAAGTTCTCAAAATATATATATATATATGTAAACAATATTATAATTATGATGTAATTCTTTTTAAAAAAAAGTTTCATTTCCCTTCCGAAAAAAATTCATTCCCTTCAAAAAAATATCTATAGTTTAACAATCAATCTTGTGAAGAGAGAAAAACAATCAATCTTTATCCTAAATGGACGCGTGACACGTGGAGAACAAAACTAAAGTAACATTATTTGATTGGTCCAAAGCGATATTACCATAAGTAGAAAATGTTGTCCCACAAGAGAGCACGTCCCTACATCCTCTATTTGTCGTTTTCAAGCTTTACTTTCTTTTGTTTTTCTTTTTTTTTACTAAAAACATGTTTTTGTAATTATGTACACCTTACCACTCATTTTCTTTTCTCTGCCCCTATGTCACGATCGAGACGTTATTGTTGGCGAATATATTTTCTAAAGATTTTTTTTATATAACGAAGATGGAAACCTTCTACATTTATCATTATACCGGTGACTCTAACAACTCATGCCCACATGTAATTTAAGCCACATGTTTTAAAAATTGATATTTTGCGATCTTGAGATATTTTATAGATGCTATTCAATTATTATTTTATGACACCGATGAAAGGGATGTAAGATGCTATTGTATTGGTCTTATCTCTGGCTTAGTCAAGTTACGTATTTTGTTAGTTTCAAGACCGGTCTAGAGGCCGAGCAGAATAAGTGCGCATGAGTTTGCGATCCTTTTATATTATCAAATTTTTTTTAAAAGAATCAACTTATTTTCAAAATTTTAGTTTAAAAATCGGTTTATATTTTTAATTTTATCTTGTGGCCTTTAAAATTTCAGAACCGTTTTTACAATACTAAATACGCTAGTTCTCCTAAATCCTTGTTAGATATAACTATGCATTAATGCATATAAGCTTTTGATTCAACATAATTTATCTCTTATCATAAATATAAATCAACACATTTATTTCTAGATTGGGGATTTAAGATCTTGATTAATCTTAAGACCATAAGCAAAAAGCTATAAGTCTCAAACTTTATAAGACTATAAATTTCGATATGATTGAAAACTTCAAATACGTGTTTATATCTAACCATGCTTGTTCCATTTATTTCATCACATCATTATTGGCAGTGCCATGTACGCAAAGGGAAAGAAAACACATAAAGAATTAAAAATAAAAAAAATTTCGTCTCTAGATTTTTATTTATTTATAGAGTTTATATATATATATATATATATATATATATA
>OVBE01001721.1:0-34683 GCA_900406425.1 Iberis pinnata
CTTAGAGATGAGTGATGAAAACATTGCATCCACTTTCCCTTTTCTCTCATGTCTTCTTTGTGAAATCAAAGCAACAAGATCTGTCTTTGAATCCTTTGTTAACCTACAAAGTACATTCAAAGTGGTCACAACAAAGGTCAAGTTGAGTAGTGCTCAGAACCGGTCCTGAGATTTAAAGACCGCAAGATAAAATGAAAAATATGGATCAATTCTTAAAATAAAATTTTGAAAATGGGCTGGTTCTTAAAAGTAAAATTTTGAAAATATATAATGGACCGCAAACTCGTGCTCGCTCTGCTTGGCCTCAGAACCGNCCTTGATGGATTAGTTGGTGGCTTTGATTCTGAAATTTTCTTTGCCCATTTCTCATATGCTTTACTTGATTTCACTTCTCCTGAAAAGTAAATCATATCAATTGTTATTACACTAGACGCTAATATTCAGCAAATCTCCAAAGTCTACAAAGATTTCATACTAAGTACTTAACTAGACCAAACCAAACTGGAATCAGAGAACTATGGTGCATACAGATTCTAGACTACCTGCTTCAATCGACTCGTCCAGAATGTCTTTGAAACGGTGTGAATCAAGCTTAGGATCCGAGCAAAGCATTGAACAGAATAGCCTGCAAAAGATATACAAAATCAACTCACAAAGTCACAACCTTAACAAAAAACAACTAAAGATGATGAGTTACTAACTACCTGTCCATTTTACCCTTAAACTTATTGAACAACTCAATTAAGTCTTTCTTCTCAGATTCAGATCCTCTATAGTTTGCTTCAAACTCTTCGATATCTGCTTCTGTGACCTAAATCACCAGTNAACTCAATTAAGTCTTTCTTCTCAGATTCAGATCCTCTATAGTTTGCTTCAAACTCTTCGATATCTGCTTCCGTGACCTAAATCACAAGCGACACAAAACCAAGTTCGTGTAAACACAAGTGAAAAAAGATACTAATTCTGAAAGTTTCTGCTACCTTCTTGTACATAGCCTGGAAGAAATCTCGCAAGTTCTCAAATGCATCACCAGAAAGATCCTAAAATGTACACAAAAACACTCGATTTTAATGAAAATTCACATTACTAGTACAAAAGTAAGAGAATATCTCCTAAAAGAGACTCACAGCATCATCAACTGAGCCAGTTTGATCATAGATAGCTCTTTTCTCTTCATCTCCGAGAATTGATATAACTTTTTGCAAATGCTGAAACTTCTCTTTAGCTTCCTGTAAACAAAAAACAAGAGTACCATTTTTCACCTAAACGAATTCAATTAAGTAAACCCAACAGTTTAAACCAAAGAAAACAAAGTATATTTTAACCTTATCATCTTGATTTTTATCAGGATGAAGTCGTAATGCTAATTTATGATATGCTTTTCGAATCTCTTGTTGAGTAGCTGTTCTTTCAACTCCGATCACCTTCAAAATTCAATACAGGGAGATTTAATTTGTTTCACTAGATTCTATCTTTAACAAGGATTTGCCTACTTTATTACAATCATGATTAACCAAATCAATTAGGAGAACCAAAAAATTGAAATTAGATTTACCTCATAAAGACTTCTCTCAGAAGATCGTGAATCATTATCCATCTCAATTTCATCATCCTCCGTAGTCGAAGCTTTAGATTTCTTTAAATGCTTCACAGAAGATTATCTCTAGGCGCCAATTTTCTCGTGTTCCCCGCCATTTTAGGTTTTTTTTGTGTACTAATTCTTTCATTAATAGTTTAAATGATTACAAAAAGAATTACAACATCGAATTTATTCAGATGTGCAATAAAACTAGTTGATAAATAATTTAAACTCGTAACGCAAAAGATAATCAAGTTAAATATAACTTAAGAGAAAGTTAGGAGTACATTGAAACAGTTTAATGCGGTTAAACACTTGAATGGCTCGAGGTCTTCTACTGCTTCTTCAACTAACTTGAAGAGAGTTAACTTACAACGTGACTTTGAATATTTGTCCATAACCTCGGTTCTCAACAAAGTGATTACCGTTACTTCTTCTGGTCGCGAGAAGACCATTACATAAGAAAGCAAACGGCTAGGTAATTGACGATTTTCTTTGGTTTTGAAACCAAAAAAAAACTCACTCTCAAATGGAGTAAAGATGATCGAAAGTTTGAGCACAATCTCTCCTTATCCGGACAGGAGGAAATTTGACTAGATAAATCAGTGAATAGATCGTCTAAGGGACTAGCAAAAGAAACCCAAATTGGCCTTTGGAATGCCACCAAGTTTGAGGTAACAACTATGAAGGACAAAGTAGGCAATAGCTCGGAGTTAAATCTAATTGATAGCAATCCTAGCTCAACCACCAAGTTCAGATCAAAATAATCCCCGCCATTTTAGGTTACTTTCACATATTTTCGCTTGAACTGTTGTTGCGATTATTCGATTTTGGTTTTTGTTAAAAAAAAAAAAAAAATTAAACGACAGCGTTTTCCAACTATATATGAATATGCAAAAAAACACATATTCGGTAAAATTTTACATTTATGTTTGGGAAAAATGTAATTTTAATACTGAACTTTCAAAAAGTGTTGAAAATAATCATGAACTTTTCTCTCTTCTAAATAAATATCAAACATTTAATAGGATTTCAATTTAAATAACAAATTTTCGTTGACCAGGCTAATTAAGTATCGCCGTTAAGTTGACTAACGGTTGAAGCCAACAATACCAAGCACGAGCTTGCGGTCCATTTTTATTATCAAAATTTTAATATAAGAACTGGCCCGTTTTAAAATTTTTAGTTATAGAACCAGCCCATTTTTCCATCTTAGATTGTAGCCTTTAAAATCTCAAGACCGGCTCTGCATACAAATTCTAAACTACCTGCTTCAATCGCCTCGTCAAGAATGTCTTTAAAACGATGTGAATCAAGCTTAGGATCCGAGCAAAGCATTGAACAAAATAGCCTGCAAAAGATATACAAAATCAACTCACAAAGTCACAACCTTAACAAAAAACAACTAAAGATGATGAGTTACTAACTACCTGTCCATTTTACCCTTAAACTTATTGAACAACTCAATTAAGTCTCTCTTCTCAGATTCAGATCCTCTATAGTTTGCTTCAAATTCTTCGATATCAGCTTCCGTGACCTAAATCACAAGCGACATAAAACCAAGTTAGTGTAAACAGAAGTGAACAATAGATACTAATTCTGAAAGTTTCTGCTACCTTCTTGTACATGGCTTGGAAGAAATCTCGCAAGTTCTCAAATGCATCACTAGAAAGATCCTAAATGTACACGAAAAATACTCGATTTTAACGAAATCTCACATTACTAGTAAGAGATTAAATCCTAAAACTGAAAGAAAAAGAGACTCACATCATCATCAATTGAGCCGGTTTGATCATAGACTGCTCTTTTCGCTTCATCTCCGAGAATCGATATAACTTTTTGCAAATGCTGGAACTTCTCTTTAGCTTCCTGTAAACAAAAACAAAAACAAGAGTACTATTCTCATCTAAACGAATTTAATTAAGTAAACAATAAAACTCAACAGTTTAAACCAAGAAAACAAAGTGATTTTAACCTTATCATCTTGATTTTTATCAGGATGAAGCCGTAATGCTAATTTATGGTATGCTTTTCGAATCTCTTGTTGAGTAGCTGTTCTTTCAACTCCAATCACCTTCAATACAGAGAGATTTAGTTTGTTTCACTACATAAACCAAATCGATTCCCAAACTGTTGAATCTAGGATCGTCAATCCGAAAATTAGGTTCGTATTTAATAAAGAGAGTTACAACTTGGACAGTGAGAGACGCGTCGACAGATCCGACACACTTAAATGATTTATGAAATATTTAGGTCGTCGAAAGAAACTCTTAAGAGAAGCTCAGGTCGTCGATATGTTTGCGATCTCTCACTATTCAAGTTGTAACTCTCTTTATCAAATACGAACATAATCTTCGGATTGACGATCCTAGATTCAACAAAAATTATATACCTAGAGAAACCAAATTCATTGAAAAGAAATATGATTTACCTCATAAAGACTTTTTTCGAGAGATCGAATATCATCTATCTTAATTTCATCATCATCATCATCGGTTGCTCTAGATTTCCTTTTCCTACCCATCTATGAACCCTAAATCGATGGATAAAGTTTGAACCCTAAATCGATGGATAGAGTGGTTGTTACTATCGATTTGAGTGAGTGAGTTAAATGCTTCACAGAAGATTATCTCTAGGCGCCAATTTTCTCGTGTTCCCCGCCATTTGATGCGACTATTCGATTTTGGTTTTAGTAAAAATAAATGAACGAGAAATGCCATAATGAAAAAAAAAAAAAAAAACTTTTTGAAACTACCATAAATGATGTTTTTTTTTCCAAACATTATTGTAAATGTGTTTAACGCAATTTATATTGCACCTTTCTCACAAATCTATATTATTAATTGGAAAACATTCCTATAAAAAAAACATTTGGTTTGTTAAAATTTACATATATTGTCATTGGTTTTCTATACAATTTAAAATTTTCATTAAAAATAATATAGAAAAAATATATTTCACCTAAAAATATGGAACTTCTTTCTAAAATAAATTTTAATATATATATAATACCTAAAAACATGGAATTTCTATGTCAAATTTTTTATATTTTAAATTATTATTATTATTTATTTAAAAGTATTTATATAAAAAATATTAGACTATATTCTAAATAAAACTTAAAAGGCACTCAATTGATCATCGATATTGGCGCCAAAAATCTGATAGGCTCAGAATTTTAATCCTAATAATAGATCTAAGTAGATTTCAGGTGCAAACAATTACCTTTTCAGGCTATCGCGCCAACTTGTCCATCAAATGGTTGGCGGAGTATATGGGAGACCAGAACTCTACTGTTGAACGGACTTCGACAAACGATAGGAACAGGCGTGGAGACTAGAGTGCGGACAGATCGATAGATACCCTATGATGAACTTTCCCATGCGCATAACAAAGTCCATATCACAAATATGGATTTACGAGTTTATGATCTTTTAGTGGAAGGCATCTCTTTGTGGAACACGCTGAGGATTAGAGGTATAATTGTTTTTGTAAATATTCCTTATATTATGAGTATTCGCCAATGAATGTACCTTATAGATGCATATGTGTGACACTACACCAAATCCAGAAACTACACAGTTAAATCATGTTATGCACTGGCCATGACCATTTTCCATTCCGTTCAAACTACGCCATTTCTTCTGGCGGGTTTTATCTAGAGCAGTAGCGGTTACTGAATAACTACAAAAGTGTAGACTTTGTGCCGACGCAGTATGTGCTCGATGTGGAGCGGAGACCAAATAAATTCACCATGCTTTGTTTATTTGTCCCCAAATTTTACAATGTTGGACTCTCTCATCTATTCTTTCTCATGAAAACATCTTCCCATGAAAAATATTTATGAGAATTTTCATCATTTTGTCACCCAACGTTTCACGATAACTGGTCATGGAGGTGATTTACTCGTATACCCATGATCTTATGGTATATATAGAAGGCCAAAAATGATTTCATTATAATAATAGGATACGGGATCTTAGAGACTCATTGGATCTAGCAAAGAAGGAAGCCAATGAATGATGTTTAGCAAAGTCTGATGATAAGCCTAATCATCAGCCCTCTTTTGCACTTAGAACGGTAGTATCTGTGGAATCCTCCTCCTTATTTGATGAAGTAATTTGTTTTGTGGACGAATCCTGGAAGTTGGAAAATTCTACTAGCGGTCTCGGTTGGATACTCAAAAATGTCGATGGATCCATAGATTATCTTGGCCTATCTAGTACGAGACGTGTAATATCCGCTTTGCATACAGAACTACTGAACCTTTTGTGGGCTATATCGTATATGGTGGAAAAGAGTCGTCACTACTCCTTCTTTGTTACTGATTCCAAAGAGTTTCAAGAAATGATTCAAAAACCATTCGCCTGGTCACCTTTCGCTTCGGAGATGATAGCTTTTGGTAACTTACTGTTACATTTTGCAGGATTCCAATTAGTACATAAATCAAGACAATGAACATGGATGCGGATTGGCTAGCTAAAGTGGCAAAGAGACGAAGGAAAATTATCCATCATGGTTTCACAATTGTAGAAACCATCTGATGTAATGATTTATTTATTTATTCCATATAAAAAAATCAAATTAATCAGTAAAAAATTATATAATATTTTTATCATTCTTGATTTAGGGTCGCTATCAACCAAGAATCATGTAACCTTAGATCCTTCATGGCAACAAGACAAAATTAAATTTTACAAAACTTTCAGACAAAACATAAACCTTTTTAGAATCTATATATATAGTTGTTTGATTCAAATCACTAATCACCACCATTAACACACAAACACATAATAATCATAATGAATTTAGATATTAATTCCACATTATGTTACTATCTCATATTCACATTCATCACCATCGTCCTTCTCCACCGTCTCATCACCTCCTCCAACAACCGCCGTCTTCCTCCAGGTCAGTGCCAGCTTATGAGAGGGACACTAGGGGCAACCACCCCGAATCCTCCTCTAAACCGATAATTTTAGAGTCTTAACATTTCTTTTATGTAAACTTTTTTAAAAAATAGTGATTTTTAAAAAATAACAATAATTATTATTTGTATATATTAGGGTTGGGAATAAAAACCAAACCGAAATTTCCGAACCGAACCGAACCGAAAATTTTCGAACCGAAATATTTTTTGTAAACCGATCGGCACAAAAAAAATAATTCGGGTAACCGAACCGATAACCGAAAATAACCGAAAAAACAAAAAAAACCAGAAAAACCGAACCAAAATATGTAAAAATAACCGAAAAAACCAAAAAAATAAGCAAAAATTAACCGAATTTCAAAAAAAACCGAACCGAACCGAACCGAAATTTTTTCGGTTCAATTCGGAACACATACTCAAAAACCGAAATAACCAAAAACCGAAATTTTTTCGGTTCAATTCGGAGCACATACTCAAAAACCGAAATAACCAAAAACCGAAATTTCCGAACCGTTCCGAACCGAACCGACCCGATTCCCAGCCCTAGTATATATTATAAAAATTTACAATAAAAATTTAATACATTAAAATTTGATTAACTTATATATTAATTTTAATGAAAAAAAAAATTTAAGAGGTCCAAATTTTGGTTCGTGATCTCTGATATTTGTGAGCCGGCACTGTTCCAGGTCCACGAGGACTTCCTATTCTCGGTCATATGCATCTTCTCAGGTCAAGCCTTCCTCGTTCACTACAAGCCTTAGCTCACAAATATGGTCCTCTCATGACTATAAACATAGGATCACTACAAATCCTCATTATCTCAAATTCAAACATAGCTAAACAAATCCTCAAAACAAACGATCTTGATTTCGCTTCTAAGTTCGTATTTGGTCCAAAACAATTCAATATTTACAAAGGATCAGAGTTTTTTAACGCACCTTATGGATCTTATTGGAGATTCATGAAAAAGCTATGTATGACTAAACTATTTGCAGGTTATCAACTTGATAGATTTATACATATTAGAGAAGAAGAAACTTTAAGTTTACTTAAATCACTCATTGAAAAATCAAGAAATGGTGAAGCTTGTGATCTTGGTTTGGAATTTAGTGCTTTAACAACAAAGATTTTATCAAAAATGGTTATGGGTAAACGTTGTAGACAAAACCCTAATGTTACTATAGAGATTAGGAAGATTGTTAGTGAGATAATGACTTGTGCTACAAGGTTTGGATTTATGGAGCTTTTTGGACCATTTTGTGATCTTGATTTGTTTGGTAATGGTAAGAAACTTAGATCTTCGATTTTGAGATTTGATGAGTTGATTGAGAAGATACTTAAGGAATATGAAGATGATGATGATGATGAAGAAGAAGAGAAAGATAAAGATATTGTTGATATCTTGTTAGATACGTATAAAGATCCAAATGCAGAACTCAAATTAACTATGAATCAAATCAAGTTCTTCATCTTAGTAAGCTACTTTCCTTCAAAAAAAAAATTTCTTTTAAATTCATTAGGTATTTTTCGATGTGAGATATTGTATCCATAGACGAGTCATATAGAGGGCAATGAGTGCGACCGCCTCGAACTCTGTTCCCAGAGTATTTATTTATTAATTTTTTTGAAAAAGATAGATATATAATTTTGGGTATTCTCAAAAGTACTACAAAAAATTAGGTATATTCCAAAACTATCAAACACTTCCAAAAGTTACAAAATACCATAATTTTCCGAAAATATGACAAAAATGTTTTTGTTTCAAAAATACCACAAATTTTAAAACAACTTTAAAACTTCAAATTTAAACCCTAAAACCTCAAAACCAAATCATACTTCCTTCAAAACTGAACCCTAAACTCTATTTAATGAACCTAAACCCAAAACTTTAAATTTTAAACCATTAAAATTCACTTTTTATGTTTGTCGTATTTTTGGGAAAAAAACAATTTAATGGTATTTTTGGAACTTTTGGGAGTGTGATATTTTTGGAATTTGAATGGTGGTATTTCAAGGACTTCATCTATAACTTTTTTTTATAAATATATCTATTTTAAGATTTTGGGATAAATTTTACGATAAAAATCTAATACAAAAATTGTTAGTATTGTTACTTAATTTTTTATATAAACTAAAAATATGAGATCCAAAATTATATTTTTGTCTATACGGACCCATAATATTATTGAGTCGGTCCTAATTACATCCATAATATGTTCCGCAGGAGTTGTTCATGGCGAGTTTGGATACAACTTCAGCAGCTTTACAATGGACAATGACAGAGCTAATCAACCATCAAAACACCTTCTCAAAGATCCGAAACGAGATCAACTCGATATCAAAACCCGAAAATCGATTAATAAAAGAATCAGATCTACAAAACCTTCCATACTTACAAGCCGCTATAAAGGAAACCATGAGACTTCATCCAGTAGGACCGTTACTTCGAAGAGAAAGCAACAAAGACATGAAGATATCCGGATTCGATATAAAATCCGGAACAAAGATCTTCATAAACGCTTATATGATAATGCGTGATCCAACTATATATAAAGATCCTGAAAAGTTTAAACCTGAAAGGTTTCTTGAAATTGAACAAAATACAAAGCAATATATGTTGGAATTAAAAGGTCAAGATGTGAATTATCTTGCTTTTGGAAGTGGAAGAAGAGGTTGTCTTGGAGCTACTCATGCTTCTTTAGTGCTAAGTCTTACAATTGGATCACTTGTTCAATGTTTTGATTGGAAAGTTAAAGGAGATGAAGATAAAATCAAGATTATATTACCTAATGGCTTTTCTGCTTCAGGAACTGTTGGAGAAAGTTTGCTTATGTGTTCTCCTGAATTACATTTTGATCCATTTGGAGAACAAAACTAAGTAAAGCTTCTGCAGTTAGAGAGAAACTAAGTTAAATAAGCTCTGTTTTTCCCATGCTCTGTTTTTCTCATGCTCTGTTTTTCTCATGCTCTGTTTCAATAAGCTGTTTCAAAACTTGTACAATCACATTTAGGGCCGGTCTGTACCAAGCCAAATGAGACATTGGTTTGTAGTCCCAAATTTAAAAGTTTTTGTATATATATATATATATATATATATATATATTTGTAAACAATTTTTTTTAAAAAACACGTACGAACAAGTAAGAGCTGGAGAAAATGACGAAAATATAATTGAAAGAAAGCCCAAAAAATTGGTCCAACAACACCATCACGTATACATTATTTTTTTGTTTCTCGGCTTTAAAACTAAATTTTATTAAATTTATAAGATTTTTTATATTTAAAATTTTCTTTACAAATTTTTTTTTATCACCAAAAACAAGTAAAAAGTAGAAGCTAGAAAACAATAGAAAAATATGTTCATCCACTAAGGTAGTTATGTACCAACAAAGATAAAACACCAATTAAAAAAATCTGCATGTCTATTTGAAAGTCTAGGCCATTAGTTGAACTTCACCTCCGGATATCGTTGTCTGTAATTCTTCACGTCCGTCAACTTTGAAGCGAAAGCCGGCCAGTTTGATGGATATGCCCCCTATTTTTTTATTTTGTTTCAAGCCCTCGTATTTTCAGGATCGGTCCAGATCACATGAATAAAACTAAATATCCTTTTTTCTTCTTTAACTAGCTCTAAAACCTTACAATAAGTAATTAACACCGTAATTATAATTTTAATCACACTTGAAAATGAAAGCTTAACAACAAAACTTAAAAATAAACATAAAACAGGATCACAAAACAGAGATTATTCCCTAACAAAAGAGACAAAAACAGAACAAAAAGACAACAAGAGAAACTAAAGAATCTTGAGGTTTATGTCTAAACATTTGATACCAAAATTGAATCATAGACTTTTAACTTATCTTATAAAATCCATCTTAATATCATTCTCAATACACAAACACAAATAAAAAAATGTTTGATTTAGAATACTTCTTTGTATTCATCATCCTTATATGCCTTGGAATCACATTCTTGATTCAAACCATGACCACTTCCAGATTCCGAAACAAACTACCACTTCCACCAAGTCCAATAGCTTTACCGATCATCGGTCACATTCATCTTCTTGGTCCTATAGCTCATCAAGCACTTCACAAGCTCGCACTCCGCTATGGACCATTGATATATCTCTACATTGGCTCCATTCCTAATCTCATTGTTTCATCAGCCGAAATAGCGAATGAGATTCTCAAATCCAATGAACTTAACTTCTTAAACCGACCGAAAATGCTAAATGTTGATTATCTTACTTATAACTCAGCTGATTTCTTCTCATCTCCTTATGGTCTTCATTGGAAGTTCATGAAGAGAATTTGTATGATGGAGTTATTTAGTAACAAAGCATTAGATAGTTTTGTTTCAGTGAGACGCGAGGAGATGAAAAAGTTTATGATTCGGGTTTTAAAGAAAGCAGCAGAAGAAGGAGAAAAGAGTGTTAATCTTAGTGAACAGCTAAAGGAATTGACAAGTAACATTATAACAAGAATGATGTTTAGAGAAATGAAATCAGAGAGCGGCGGATTCGGAAAAACAGAGGAAGTTATCAAAATGATTGTTGAGTTGAATGAATTAGCTGGATTTTTTAACGTTTCTGAAACGTTTTGGTTCTTGAGAAGATTTGATTTGCAAGGACTTAAGAAGAGGCTCAAGAATGCTAGAGATAAATATGATTTGATCATAGAGAGTATAATAAAAGAACATGAGACTAAGAAGAAGAAGGATGAAGGAGGAGCAAGGAATATGTTAGACATTTTGCTTGATATATATAAAGATCAAAACGCAGAGATGAAGCTAACAAGAGAAAACATAAAGGCCTTCATCATGGTAAGTCCCACACATAACATTCATGTTTTGTTATACGATTAGGGCTAGGCTTTCGGATATTTGGTTCAGCTTGTGGTCAAAACTGTTCGGTTCCGATTCTTTGGATCCTACATTATAATACACAATCGATCCTTGACATTTTTCGGTTCGATCCTGGTTTGGTTTTTATCAGTTTCGGGTCGGTTCAGTTCTACATTAGAAGAACCCGAAAATACCCGAAATATTCGGTTCTTAATCAGTTCCTAACCGGTCTCGGGTATTATAGACCCGAACTAACCAAAATTATCCGAAATGACAAAAATTATCTGAAATGACCAAATTTACCCGAAA
This sequence comes from Iberis pinnata, assembly GCA_900406425.1. Taxonomy (NCBI): domain Eukaryota; kingdom Viridiplantae; phylum Streptophyta; class Magnoliopsida; order Brassicales; family Brassicaceae; genus Iberis; species Iberis pinnata. The sequence continues at coordinate 11,673 of OVBE01001721.1, forward strand.
AAACAAAAAAATATATGAAATTAGTTTAAAATACCCTAAAAAATTCAAAGCAACAAAACTAAGAAACGAATTACAAGCAAACGGTAAATCTACATTAAAATTAAAACCTAAACGGTAAAATTACATTAAAATCCCTAAACCGAAACTAGAAGGATATTTATATGGTCAGATCTTCGGCTTTACCTTTCGATTTTCGGGTAGGACTTGGAACCGAACCGATACCCATGGTTCTTCATCTCAGGAGCCATCGGATAATTTAGGAGGAACTGAACCGATCCAGAACCATTTTTTTTCCGATTCTTCATTCTCAGTTTTTCGGTTCCGGATTTTTTGCCTAGCCCTATATATGATTCCTCTTAATATACTATTATGCAGAACATATATGGAGGTGGAACAGATACATCAGCTACAACAGTAGAATGGGCTTTATCAGAACTCATAAACCATCCAGAGATCATGAAGAAAGCACAACAAGAGATAGAACAAGTAGTGGGAAACAAAAGACTAGTTGAAGAATCAGATTTATACAATCTCACTTACATACAAGCAGTGGTTAAGGAAACATTAAGGTTACATCCTGGAGGACCAATATTTGTAAGAGAATCAAATGAAGAATGTAAAGTAGCTGGCTTTAGAATCCCAGCAAAAACTAGAGTGATAGTTAATGTTTGGGCTATTGGAAGAGATTCAAATCAATGGGAAGATCCATTAGAGTTTAGACCTGAGAGATTTGAAGGGATTGAATGGAAGGTTATGAGTGAAAAGATGATTTCTTTTGGAGGTGGAAGAAGAAGTTGTCCTGGAGAGAAAATGGTGTTTAGATTTGTTCCAATAGTTTTAGCTGCGATTATACAGTGTTTTGAGTTGAATGTTAAGGGAAAAGTTGAGATGAGTGAAGGGATTGGATCATCTTTACCTAGAGCTAAACCTTTGGTTTGTATTCCTGTTGCTAAAAAAGCTACACAAACATTAGTCAACTTGACCACGAAGATCATAGGCCGGTCCAATGTTTTTGAATGTTCTAAATAAATCCGACAATATGTGTCTTTTATATATACATGAAAATGTTACTTTAATAAATTAACTAGAGGGCTTATTATTATTTTTTGATAGTGACCGGAGGGCTTATTATAGTTCAAAAGTTATAAAGACAAAAAAACAAAACAAAAAATATTTAATTAAGATATATTACAATTGTTTTAACATCTTAAAATTCTCAATATATTATTTTACCAAAAAATCTATAATTTATGATATTTTTAATATAAATGTTTTAACAAAAATGTCTTCTATTTCAATAAAAATACAGTTTTATTTCAATAAAATATATTCTAGATGTATGTGCCATCTATTTATAATTTTATTTAAACTCACATTATGTGCCGAGTAGTATTTATTTTTTAATTTAAATATCTGTTTTTCTTTTACATTTGTATTATTTACTATATTAGAATTATCGATTTAATATTTTTATAATTATATTTAGATAACGCATTTAGAATAACAATTTCGTAACTATTCTGTATAAAGTTTGGATGTTGCATTGATTCTATACACTTAAGTGCATAATGTAAAAAAAAAAAAAATTTCAAAAATTTGGTGGGTTAAGTATTTGAATTTGGGTTTGCAAAATACTTATGTTAAGGGGTTTAGTCATTTTGATTCTAAATATTCAAGCTCACCACTCTATTTTTTAAAATATTAATAAGTTAAATATTAAAATACCTCTAGCTTTTAAAAATGAATAGAAAATTAGAGTCATCAAAGACCAAAAAAGTAAATATTTAGAATTATTTTGTAAATTCTGGAACAATTCGTTTTCAGAGTGTAGTAAAAATGCTTTATAAATCTATATACACTAAATTATATAAATTTTATATTATTGGTTATAAGTTCAACGATTTATTAATATGCAAGAGATTAAAAATTCATACGGTTTTTTGAACTCAAGGATTTGAGCTTCTTGAGGGTTGATTGTAATTTCCGAAGCATTTGAAATGCTTTAACATCTACTGAATATACTAAATATCTCGGTTTTATCGTTTAACACGTGCCGCGTAATTGCGGATCTACCACATGTAGAATCTTGTTCTGTCGGTTGTGCGTTGGGATACCTGGTTTAACAAAATAAATAAATAAATAAATATCTCGGTTTTATAAGATTAAGATGTGTAAAGTTTACAAAAAGATAATATTTTAGAAATAGTTATCATGCTATTCTTTGATCTTTGCAAATCTGATAAGACATATTACAGTTTTATCAGTTGCATTTTCACACACTGAATAAATTGTCTGAATATATTTTCCCACAAAGTACAATTATCTGATCATCACTGTATTTTTCATAGAAACAATTATGTTAGACACAAAATTATAACTAATAATCATCCGCTCATACATATTTTTCATCTCTTAGCTCGAATTCAAGATTTTTTTTTTTTGTTGGTTTGTTGTTTGCATAAAGGGATTCTATTTTTCCATTGCTAGATAGGTATCTTTGATACCTTTAATGCAAGTTTTAGGATTATAGTTTTTTTTCTTCCAAAATAGTTGTTTTATTATTCAAGCTTGAGGTGGTCTGTAGAACCAGACCGGAACAGAGCAACCAATGTAATACAATTCTCTATGAAAAGATCTTGCTAACTTAGCTAAGGAATCAGATAAAACATTTCTCTCACGGGTAACATACAAAATAGAAAACTCAGTAAACCTCTCCTTTAGCTTCTGAACTTCCTTTAACTCAATCGAGAAGATAAGCCATGCTTTTGGGTCTTGTATCATCTTGATTAGCTCCTTACAATCGGTTCCAAAAGCTTGACAATCTGACTTTTGCAACATGCATTCCATTGCCCACGAAAGAGCCTCTAGTTCAGAGTGAAGCGGTGATAATCTCCGGAGTTGGTTTTTTGCACCTACCAATTGAGTTTCTCCTCTTGAATTTATCCATGTCCACCCACAACCACAAAAGAGTGCGTCGCGTGTCCATGAGCCATCAATTAGACATCTCTCGGTAGATTCATGTCCTTGGTTTTGCACAACCACCCTCCGTTCTGGTCTCTTATTTGCTTGAAACCAAGCATGGCATTCAGTTTCTGCGTGTCTTACAGTTTCCAAAAGGTCCCTGTTAATCCCTCTAAAGAGCTTATCATTCCTTGCTTTCCAAATATACCACAAAATCCATGGGTCGATTTGTTATATATTATCTAAATCTCAATTTAGTTTGTTGGAAAAAAAATTTCTAGTCACATAAGATATTTTTTTAAAGAGTTAAAAGCAAGTTAGATGGATCGATTTCATATATATTTTTAAATAAAAAACTATGTTTGGTTATGCTTGTGTAGAAACTATTTTAATAAAAAAATATTCAAAAAATATTTAAAATCTTTGTTGTGGTTGTTTATTAACTGTTTTTGTATAAATTATTTTGTATATTGCACAAGTTTGAGATTATTGTTAGTTAGATAGATATTAGATAATGCAAAAAGTTTTATGATTATAGTTAGTTGGGTCGATTTGATAGATATTATTTACATAATACAGTTTAGTTTGTTGGGAACAAAATTCTAGTCACATAAGATATTTTTTTTAAAGAGTTATCAGCAAGTTATATGGGTCAATTTTCATAGATGGATATTATTTAAATAAAAAATTATGTATGGTTATGGTTATTTAGAAAGTGTTAACTTAAATATACATATAAATCGATTTCATAGATATTATTTTACGAAAAGTTTTAAATTAAAAATGCATTATTTTAATTCACGATTTAAATTTCATATTTAAGTTTAAAAACATTGTTACAAAATTTTTTTTAACTAAAACACTATTTCATCACAATTCTCAGCTAAATTATAGGTGGTCTTTGTCCCCATCGTCTTATTTGCAAATGATAAAGACGAATGACCATCTCTACATCCTCTATATAATGACTGATTATATACATGTAATATATCAAAAAACTGCCATGCTTCTAAAGTAGATTCTTCATACAAAACCTGCGCATCTCTATAATTTCTCTATAAACGTCATTAACCATTTGAATCGTACCAACCCTAAAATCTAATTCCGTTCTAAGTTCCTCTGTCGTATCGGTCAATTGTTTGATAGCACTACTACTACCAACATCATCAAGTTTTTCTCCATGTAAATACCAAATCTTATAACCCGACATAAAACCATTGCAAGAAAAGTGATTTCATACTAAATATATCCTGATATTATGAGAATTCCGACATAAAGAGCATACACATTTTAACTTACAATTGTATTCTACCCGAGGTTGTCGACATGCTAATTCCATGAAATCTCAAACACCACATGCATATTCGGCGTTCAAAAGCTTTGTGTCTTCATACATCCTTTCACCATCCATGAACGAAAATATGGAGTAGACATTATTTTAAGATTGCGTGTTATGTTTGTGAATGGAGAATGATGGTTTTGGTTTTTATTATACATTTTGCTAATGGATTAGTAACGGATTTTTCCGTCAGTAATATCGAATATATTTGTTGGCATCGGCTTCAAACATCTACTTTGTATCATACATATTTATTACGGATATATTAACGGATTATTAACGGATGTCTCCGTCAATAATTTGCCATCAAAATTTCGTCAATTTTCCGTCGGTAATTACTGGCAAGACTTTAATCCATAAGTAATTACTAACGGATTTTTTCTGCCGTCAAAACGCTGTCGATAAGCCATCGATAATTAATGACGGACGTGTATAATTTACATATTTTTTTGTAGTATTTGATTAAAAGCGAGTTTTCAAATTTTTTTAAAAAACTTCTGAAATTTGAATTTTTGTTTTCTCAATCACGAATTTAGTTTCAAAATAAATTTTGAAAAAATAGTCATCGAATGAAGTTTCTATGTTACCTACATTAAAATAAAGATATTTACCTGTCAACATAAAATATATAATGTTCATAAAGATTATAATTTTTTTATAAATTTAATGATCCAAAAGAAAATATAGGAATCTAATTAAGTTTACTGGTTCAATTTTAAAAACATTGTTAATTTGGCTTCTTTATCAAACCAATAAGCTTAAACCAAAAGCAAACCTTTCCCAATTAAACTAAACAAAACCAAATGGAACCGTTGATATGGATACAAATCTTTGTTTAATAATGATTATCAACTTGTTCTATGTTGATTATAGTTTTTATTAATGGCTCTTAAAAAATCAATTTAATTTCATACAAAACCATATTTAATCAAACTGATAACTACATGAAATAATATCAAAAGAAATGGATAACTTTTAAAAATTAGAAAATATTATTATAATTGAAGAATATAGTTGAATAGTAGGAGAATAAAAATAATAATTTATAGAAAACAAACAAAAAATATTTATACAAGTTTGTTATAATCAACAATTTTTCTAGAGAGAGATGGAAAAGGACATCTTCTTGACCGCTTTATCAGAATATTTTTCTTGGGTTTATACAAAACAAAGTCGTCTACTAATATTTTAAGGTAAAAAAACTATCATTACATTACAAAAAAATTAAATATTAATTTTTAGAAAACAAAAGAGTTTAATGTAGAGGTGTTAAAATAGGCTAAAATCCGTGGGTTCGGTCCAATCCGGACTGTTATGGAGTGGATTTGAACAAAAAAATTTATGTCCATATAAAGACAGGTCTCGCAGATTGATCCATCACGGACCGTAGGTTTAACGGGGTTTTGTCCGCGAATTGACGGGTCGGTCCGCGGACTACTAATATAAATAAAAGTAATTAAATAATAAATAATTAAATTTTTTTTAATAAATTATATTTTATAATATATGTAATATAACATATAAGTTTAGTGTACAAAATTATAAAACTTATAAAAAATATATATTTATACTATTTTTACTAAATTAAGTTACAAAATTTTAAATTTATGTATTTTATTTTAAATTTTATATAATCTAAGTATAAATAAATGGCCTGCGGGCCGACCCGCTAAACCGCAAAATCCGCAGGTGTAAGTTTGGACATACTATTAATTGTTTATGGGCTTTGCGGGTTAATCTGCCATGAGTCAAATATATTTAAACTCGTGGCAGGGCGGGTCAAATAGACACGGACCGACTTGTTTGACACCTCTAGTTTAATGTCTTCTGCTTCCTCTCAAAAAAAAAAAAAACTCCATTTTTTTTTCTCCAATATCTTTTAAGTTTTTGAACCTTCTCCATTTCAATATAACCGACCTCTCTCTCTCTCTTTCTCTTTCTCTCTCAAAACACCAAAGTAGCTTTAAATGTTTTGGTTACATAATCTCTATCTCTTTCCAAGAATCTAGAGAGAAAGAAAAAATAATAATAATAGTTATATAGAAGAATTTAGAAGATATTAGTGATCAAAGCAAACATATATACATCATCATCAAGCTTCTTCATTAATCAAGATTCATCATCATCATCATCTTCTTTGTGTTGTTACTATCACACACACACGTTCAAAAAACATCATCAAATGCAAGGTCATCATCAACAGTTATTATCATCATCAAGATCAACCTCTACTACAACTTCTTCTAACGGAAACTTCATGTAAATTTTATAAGAGTTTGAATATTTGATGATGATCTTCAAAGTTTATAACTTTCTTTGTTTGTTTGTGTTATGTATATAGGAATAAAGATGGGTATGATCTTGGAGAAATAGACCCATCACTCTTTCTTTATCTTGATGGACAAGGACATCATGATCATCATCAACATCATCATCCATCAACTACTACTCCTTCTCCTTTACATCATCATCATCATCATCATCACACAACTCGTATGCTCTCTCTCTCTTTCTCTCTCTATAACACTTTTGAGGTTTGGTTTTTTTGGAAGATTCTCTTTAAGAGAGAGAGAGAGAGAGAGTCATAGCAAAAGCATGCCTAACAGATTTCAATCTTTCTTCTGTCCATTAGTACTTAGCTTTGACCAAATCTTCTCTTTTTCAGACATCAAATCTTTCAATCTCTTAAACTTCTTTAAAACCCTTATTTTCTCTCTCTTAAATTTTAGAACTAGTCCAATCTCATGAGATACTCACTACTAATCTCTATGAATCTTTTGTTTATGACACAGAGAATTTAGCTATGAGACCTCCAACATCAACACTCAACATCTTCCCATCTCAACCAATGCACATAGATCCACCTTCTTCATCTACAAACAATGTAATTATAATTATAATAATTTTTATTATTTATTTAATATTTATATATTTGATATTTATATGTCTATAGAAGCCAATTTTAGTTGGTTTATAGTATTCTAATTAAAAATATAATGTCAGCGCAACTACTAGCTATATTTTTCATATAATTATCAAGTTATAATTAAGACTCAATTATTCTAATGAGTATTTTCTTTTATAAAAATGTGTTTGGTAAGACTGATAATTCAAGATTGGTTCCTACACCACAACCTAGTGGTTCGACGACTAGACCATTATCTGAGCCATCGAGTATGGACTTAACCAATCATCATTCTCAGTTTCAACTTCCTCCTCAACCTAATTCTAAATCCATTAAGGTCTCTATCTATCTATATTCTTTTATAATTAATTCATTTGTTAATTTATATATGAATAGAATAATTTTTAGTTGTTTTTTTTTATAAGTTAATTATATATATGTGATATTGTAGATGGAAACGAACCGTAAGGGTCATGCTACTTCGGACCATGACATACCAAAATCATCAGACCCTAAGGTAAGTATTTTTCGTTTTTTTTTTTTGTCGTCTGAAAATATGATCGGATTATAACGATTAAACAAACTAAGCCCGCAAATTTCGACTGGATAAACTCAGAATGTCAGGAAACTAAACTCACAAATTTATTTCAGGAAACTAAACTCACAAATTTCGATTAAAGTAATTTGAAATTTCATGAAACTAAACTCGATACAACAGAAACCAAAGAAAAAAACTACAAAAACAAGGCCTAACAATGATTTAGAAAAGCAAGGATTTAATAATTTTAGTTTTTTTATAAGTTAATTATAAATAAAGTATTTTCGTATTTAGAAACAAAAAATGGATTTTTTTTTTTTATACTTTTTTTGTGGTTGATGGTTTCTTCTAGATATATTTATTAATTTAATTTTTTATTTTTTTTAAAACAGACATTGAGAAGACTAGCACAGAACAGGGAAGCAGCAAGAAAAAGCAGACTACGTAAAAAAGTCAGCATATATATAACAACACTACAGTGTTTTTTAAAATTTTGACAAATTAAAATTTTTTTATATAACATGTCATTTAATTTACTTTGGTAAAAATGTCAACAGGCTTATGTTCAGCAACTTGAGTCATGTAGAATCAAATTAACCCAATTAGAACAAGAGATTCAACGTGCCAGATCCCAAGTAAATTAAACATTCATATTTATATCAATATATTAATTTTTATTTATAGAATTTATAAAAATAACTTACCTATTTAATTTTGCTAGGGTGTATTCTTTGGAGGATCTCTTATAGGAGGAGATCAACAACAAGGTGGAATGTCCATTGGCTCTAGCAACATTAGCTCTGGTTGGTAACAATTTCACATATGTACATATAATCAAGGCCGGTCCTGAAAAAAACGGGAGCTTGAAACAAGTAAAAAATAAGGGTTAATATTTTATATTTTAATAAAATTTTGTAATAAAAAATTTTAAACATAAAAAGATGTTAAACAATTAATGAAAATTGAAAACAAGAGATAAAGAACAAAAAAAAATGTATACCTGATAGTGTAGTTAGGATTTATTTAAGTTATTTTTCGTCATTTTTTCAACTGTTACTTATTTGTACGTGTTCTTTATTATTATTTTTTAAAAAACTATATATATATATATAGTTTTAAATTTGGGGGACGTGTATAATTCGGGAGCCATAGACCAATGTTTTATTTGGCTTGGTCTAGGATCGATCCTGCATATAATAATAACTCAAAAACCGAACAAAAACATTAGAGTAATTGACTAATTCATGTGATGGAATTGAAGCAGAAGCAGCAATGTTTGATATGGAATATGCAAGATGGCTAGAGGAACAACAAAGACTATTAACTGAACTAAAAATGGCGACACAAGAGCAAATGGCAGATAACGAACTTAGAATGTTTGTAGACACATGTTTAGCTCATTATGACCATTTGATTAACCTTAAGGCAATGGTGGCTAAGACAGATGTTTTTCACTTAATCTCTGGTGCTTGGAAGACTCCAGCTGAACGTTGTTTCTTGTGGATGGGTGGTTTTCGTCCTTCTGAAATCATTAAGGTACCACATCCATCGATCTGTCTCTATCTTTTCGTAATTATATGTATAACATATTGCTAGGGGTGTCAATTTGACATATTGTCCGCGGGCCAGGCCCAGTCCGCTTCAACGCGGATTGTCCATGGATATGTCCGCAATATAAGCAGACCAATTGGACAGTGTCCAAAATTGTCCGATGTCCGTAGCGGGCTTGTCCAAACGGACATGAGCTGTCCATTTGGACATTAATTTTAGATCTACATCTAAAAACTATAAAATAAAATAAAAAATTACAAGAAATAAAAAAACTATAAAAATGTCCACGCGGGCAAGCCCAGTTGACACCCCTACATATTACATTATATGTTTTTCTATAAGAATTTTACTTAATTACGTGACACAATATTAAGATCATAACATTAGCTATATATTCACTCTGTTTTTAATTGATTGATTTTTGTAGGTTTTTACACATATTAATAAAAAGATATAAATAACTAATGATAAAATATATACTTTTCCTATGTAGAACAATTTTCTAGGCTATGGCGACAAAGAAAAAACAATTTTCTACGTCTTTTAGCCAATAGATTTTCAATGATATCAATTGATATGTTTTGAAGTTTACAATTTTGTAGTATTTAAACATAAAATTATATAAAAATTGGTGAAAATCAATCTTTTTCAAATAATTTTTTTTAAAAAAACATCAAACATTTAAAAACGGAGGGAGTATCGGTTAATACAATGTATCTAAAGTACTCACTAATGATGATATATAATATAACCTCCATAAATTAATATGTGATTCCTTAAATACTATAAAAGATAAAATTTTTGGTCTCAAATATAGTGTAGTGTAATTTATTTCTATAAATTAATAATCACCATAAACTAATATTATAAGTGTTTCATTAAATTGTTATTGTACTCTAATATTGTAGATTAGTAATCCTAAATATTTGGATTATTACTTAAAGGTTAATTATATAAATTCCTATCTATATCTTTGTACATTATTTTAATATAAATTCCTATCTAGATTACTTTCAAACATATAATGATAACTAAGAATGGTACTTGTACAAAGAATATAGTACTTCCAACTTTATTCAATTAATAAATTCAAATTTTCCCCAAGTTTTTTTATTTTATTTTTTAATTTGTTGGTCTTTGATTCTTTTAAAATAAGGTACGGTATAGTAATAATAGATAAGACAAACAAGATATAGACTATAGTGATATTATTGGACTAGGTCTATATATACATAAAATAGTACATGATGTGAACTATATATATATGTATAAAACATATTTATATGTGTATGTACACATAAAATCATTTTTAAAAAATATAAAAAATAAAAATTGCATGCAGTTGTGTGATAGTGAAGTATTTTCTTAAAAAGGTTAGGTTTTGGCATAATGTAAAAGAAAGTGTCTGTCTGTTTTTTCAATTTATGTTTCAATGGTAAAAAGAGAGAGAGACTACCATGAAAGTTAGCAGAGATGAGATATGCAATAATGATAACATTTTTATTTAACAATTTATAAGATTTATAATATAGATTAATATATGTGAATGTTATGTTATTTTATCTGACAAGACCTTTAGTAATGTCTCAATCTAATGTCTTTTTTAGTGAAAACAAAAAGGAAAGAAGAGATTTTTGAGTATAGCTAGTAACTTGTGTATATAGTACAACTACACATTTAATGCATTCAACGTTTTAAAAATTATAGATAAATTCATATTTTTAAAATTTATAAAGAAAATATTATTATTTTATTTTATTAGTACAGTAATCCAAACCTATTAACGCGAAAATTTACATTCGCATAACGAATTACCAAAATATATTAAAGTCAACATATTATTTATTTTAAAAAATTATAACGAAATTTATATTTTTAATTATATTTTATAATATATCTAAATATATTATTGAAATTTTATAAATTGGGTCTATAAATTTGGATATCCTATTAGAGTGTTTTAAACTTAATGTGTTTAAATATGAATATGAAACTATTGTATGTTAGTTTTCTCTCATTTTTTCGACTCCAAGCTGGTCTTGAGGCTAAGCATACCAAGCACGAGTTTACGGTCCTTTTTAAGTTTTAAAATTTTTGTCTAAAGATCGGTCCATTTATTATTAAACTCAGTCCATTGTATCTTAGATTGTAACCTTTAAAATTTTAGGACCGGTCCTTTCTCTCATTTTCTCGACTCAGGGTCGGTCTTGAGGCTAAGCATATTAAGCACGAGCTTGCGGTCCTTTTTAATTTTTAAAATTTTTGTCTAAAGATCGGTCCATTTATTATTAAACTCAGTCCATTGTATCTTAGATTGTAACCTTTAAAATCTTAGGACCGGTCCTTTCTCTCATTTTCTCGACTCAGGGTCGGTCTTGAGGCTAAGCATATTAAGCACGAGCTTGCGGTCCATTTTGTTTAGTATTAGACCCAATCTATTTATTTATCTTAGATTGAAACCTTTAAAATCTTAGGACCGGCCCTATCTCGACTTGTAACTATATAAATGATAACTAAGTAAATTCTTAATATATGCATGATGAATGCAGGTGATTGTGAACCAGATTGAACCATTGAGTGAACAACAAATAGTTGGAATTTGTGGATTGCAACAATCCACACAAGAAGCTGAAGAGGCTCTCTCACAAGGTCTTGAAGCATTGAATCAATCTCTTTCAGATAGTATTGTATCTGATTCACTTTCACCTGCTGCTTCTGCACCACTTCATCATCCCCATCTATCTAATTTCATGTCACACATGTCTTTAGCTCTCAATAAGCTCTCTGCTCTTGAGGGCTTTGTTCTCCAGGTATATATATTCTCTTATGCTTTAATCTCTAATTTTTACTTTAAATTTACTAATATAAAACACTACTCCCTCTGTTTCTAAATATTAGATGTTTTAGAATTTTCACACATATTAAGAAGACACTATATAATTAATATTAGCTAGAGTAATTAATAGTTAAATAAGTCAAAATTAATTTCTAGAACAAATATATGATACATGTTTAATTATTTAAAATATATTATTAAAATACTTTCTTCCAAAAACACAACAAGCATAAAAAATGAATTTTAAGAATTTAACATTTAAATTTATGTGTTTGAATTCACTAATTAGAGCTCACCATTTATCTTCAAAGGGATTGTAATTTAATTTTGGAATTTAAAGTTTAAAACACGTAAAATTTTAAAACAATGTTAAATTTATGATATTTTTATATGGTAACTTTGAAATTAAATTTATAAATGTTATCTTTGATAATCTCCTTATAATTATATATATATATATATATATATATATATGTGTGTGTGTTTGTCATAATATTTTAAAAATATTTTCTTTTAAAAATACAACAAGCACAAAAAATGAATTTTAAGAGTTTAACATTTAAATTTATGTGTTTGAATTCACTAGTTAGAGCTCACGATTTATTTTTGAAGAGATTCTAATTTAATTTTGAGGATTTAAAAATTTAAACGTAGAATTTTAAAGCTATATTAAATTTATGATATTTTATACGGTAATTTTTAAATTAAATTTATAAATATTATCTTTGAGAATCTCTTCAAAATTATAAACTTATATATAAGTATACCGTCGGCTATAATTAGTTAGACATTCATATTATAAAGTATAGTAATAAAGTAGAAATAGTAGTTGTTGATTTGGTGATCAGAAAATTAAAAGAGAATATTGAGTCTAATTTGCAAAAAAAATTTTAAAAATTTTTGTATAGCCTCTTGATTTGGACATTTTGTGAGTAGGTATCTAACAAACAATACTTTTGTCTTTTATCAACTTGGTCGGGTTGCTTTTCTTAGAAGACTTAACTCTAATAATTTAAAATATTTTTAAAATTGTTTACTAGCTAAGAAAAGGCAATTATATTTATATATATGCTATTAATGTACCACACCTACTATATTCTATAAGCAAATTGGTGTTTAAGCTATTATTATATATAACATTCATGCATATACCAATTAGCATATTTAATTTAATACTTAATTATATATTTACTCTGACTTTTATGTATATGTTCTTGTTTAGCTACACGCTTACAAGTAATCTTCATCTATAAATAATAATAATTTATAACCTTTATAAATTAATACTCGATATATTGAGAAGATTCTAAAAATAATTGGATTCTAGTACCAAAAATACAACATATTTTTAATTTTTTTTATAAAAATACCATATATTTTTTTGTTCTAAAAGTACTAAAAATTCAAAATATAGCTTTCAAAATTTAAATAAAAACATTTAACCTCGAAACTAAACTCTAATCATAAAATTAAGTCCTAAATTACAGTTAGTGAACCAAATCGAAAAATTGGAATTCTAAACCCTTATAACTCAATTGTATATTTGTAGTTTTTTTTAAAAATAAATTATTTAAATAACGTATTTGACAATTAGTATTGTGTATAAATTTTTGTCATATACTTATTTTGATGGTATATCATAAAATTCATTATAAATGCCTACATTTTTCAATCCAAAATTTACTTTTTTGATTCTATGTATCTCTTTATAAATTATTTATATAGCATAGTCCCAACACTATCTAAATATAGATGCTTTACTATAATTAGGACACATATTTTTTCAAAATAAAAAATGGAAATTGTAAGAAAAAAAAAATCGTCTAGCTTCAAAAAAAAGGTGGTAAAAAAAATAATACTAGGGTTAGATAAATTACTAAAAAAGAAAATTGGATTTCAAACTTATAAAAACACACGTGACAATTGAAACCATAAATAGATTATATGATGTTACATCAAATAAATAAAAAAAATGAATTACTTGAAGAGCCCATATCGTTCTATGATGTCATTGATGTAACTACCCAAGTATCCCATCCTTCCAAAATACCTTATTGATTAATTCCACAATTTTTTCTTGTTTTTTTATCATTAAATATATTAATTTTATAATTATATGTATATATTAGTCAAATTAGCAAATCAAAAGTATCATGAAGTATGGTGTAGGATAGAGACATGAATTTCACGGTTTAACTTTTTTGACAATTTGATTTTTTTGCTCAATTAAAATGTTGAATTATGAGCATTAGTTGTCAATTAAACCTTTTGGGTCATGGAGAATCATTTTGATTCATATTTCAATTCTTCAAAACTACTTAATGTTTATGGACTTTTAGTTGATGAAAAGAGAAGAATTTTATAAAATACCATAGTAATAAACATATATTCTAAAAAGTACAACACATCCTAATTGTTCTAAAATATCATTAGAATGTTTTATTTTTAAAAATATCGCAAACATGAAAATTAATTCTAAAAAATTTATAATTATGTTTTGGTTTTGAGGTTACTAATAATATATTATAATTTAGTTTTGAAGAAATTAAAGTTTAGTTTCTAGATTTAAAATTTTAAAATTTTAAAGTTTTTAAATATATATATATATATATATATATATATATAAATTTGTGTTACAAGTTTTTGATATTTTTAGAACTAAAAGTCAAAAATATTATTTTTAATAATTTTCCATAAAAAAGTTAATGGTTAATTAGTCTTTTTCATCTTTTACTTTTTTTGCTTAAATCTTCTATACACAAAATAATTAGTTGTGAGTTAACTAATTAGATATTAGGGTTTAGTTTTGAAGAGTTAAGTGTTTAGTTTTTTGAGATTTAAAATTTTAAAGCTATTTTATGAAAAATATATATGTTTGTGTTAGAAGTGTTTAGTATTAGAATTAAAACTCAAAAAATGATATTTTCGATAATTTTCCGCAAGAAAAAAGTTAATGGTTAATTAGTCTTTTTCACCTTTTACTTTTTTTACTTAAATCTTCTATACACAAAATAATTAGATTTGAATTTACAAATTAGATATTAGAGTTTAGTGTTTTGTTTTTTGAGATTTATAATTTTTTGTTAGGAGTGTTTAGTATTAGAACTAAAACTCAAAAAATGATATTTTCGATAATTTTCCGCAAGAAAAGGGTTAATGGTTAATTAGTCTTTTTCATCTTTTACTTTTTTTTACTTAAATCTTCTATACACAAAATAATTAGTTTTGAGTTCACAAATTAGATATTAGAGTTTAGTGTTTTGTTTTTTGAGATTTATAATTTTTTGTTAGGAGTGTTTAGTATTAGAACTAAAACTCAAAAAATGATATTTTCGATAATTTTCCGCAAGAAAAGGGTTAATGGTTAATTAGTCTTTTTCATCTTTTACTTTTTTTTACTTAAATCTTCTATACACAAAATAATTAGTTTTGAGTTCACAAATTAGATATTAGAGTTTAGTGTTTTGTTTTTTGAGATTTATAATTTTTTGTTAGGAGTGTTTAGTATTAGAACTAAAACTCAAAAAATGATATTTTCGATAATTTTCCGCAAAAAAAAAGTTAATGGATAATTAGTCTTTTTCACCTTTTACCCTTTTTTTTTTTGCTTAAATCTTCTATACATAAAACAATTAGTGATGGTCCATATTCAATTAGTCAATAATTAACATAAACATGACTTTGCCCATATATGATTTTTATTATGCTATAATTACTATATTTTATTTATTCAGTGTTACACTAATATAATATACATTTTTAAAAAACTTACATGCAGGCTGATAATTTGAGACACCAAACGATTCATAGATTGAATCAAATCTTAACAACACGTCAAGAAGCTCGATGTATATTAGCAGTTGCTGAGTATTTTCATCGTCTTCAAGCTTTAAGTTCACTTTGGCTAGCTCGTCCTCGTCAAGATGGTTAATTACTAAACCACTTATGAAGCAAACCAAGAGATCATTAGGTTTATATATGATTAGTTATCTCTACTAAAAATACATTAAAAATATTTAGGGAATATTGTTTTTGGCTTATATATTTTGCTATATATATGATTTCTCAATATTATATATATGTGGTATTGAAAAGATGCAGCTTTACTAGTTCTATTGCATGCAAGATGGGTCATTGTTAATTAGTACTTGTTAGGTCAAAAGTATTGAAGAGTTAAGAAAGTGACAAATGGTGAGTTTTGTAGTAAAATAGGCAGAGACTTGGGATCAGTACCGTTTTATTGCTTTGGGTTCTACGCCTCTTTATTCATTTTTTTTTTAATAAAAATGTTGAATTTTAATGTGTGGTCAAACAAAAAACTAAGGGATGTTGGTATCTAGATACTGCATTTTAAAAACGTATCCGAATAAAATATCTAGATACAATATTCAGATAAAAAAACGAACAGAGTCTACGCCTCTTTATTCATTTGTTTATAAAAATGATGAATTTTAAAATGTGGTCAAACAAAAAAACTATATTGTTTTACATTGGGAGATAGCAAATATTTACCCAAATCAGAAAGGAAAATTCCAAAAGATCAAGAATATTACGAAGATATTATAATACTTCTTCCGTTTTTTAAATATTGACGTTTTAGTTATTATTTTTGTTTCAAAAAGAATGACGTTTTACGTTTTTCAATGCAGAAATTTAATGAATTTGAATTTTTTGACCAATAGAATAATTACAGTATTTTTTTATTTGTTGAATTAGAATACTTAATGTTATTTTTTTTGGAAAACATAAATTTCTTAATTTGTGTGAAAAATTTAAAAAGACAATCTTTAAAAAACAAAAAGAATATTATTTTATAGAGATAAAGGTAAATATCAGATATTATAATAGCTTTGTGATAGTTTTGATTTTTTGGAATTTTCCTTTCTTATTTGGGTATATGTCTGCGATCAATATTTTACATCACACAAAACTAGAATGATATTTTTTGTAGAGAATGGAAAGAAAGGCAGCATTTTTACTAACTACATTGATTTATCTTTAAGAAAAGTAATAAGAGTTCAACCATAAGCAAATAGCATAGCCGGTCCTGAGGTTTCAAATGCCACAATCTAAAATAAAATATATAGACTGAGTTGTAAAATAAAATTTTGAAAATAGATTGGTTTTTAAAGTAAAATTTTAAAAATATAAAATAGGGCGTAAACTCGTACTTACTCTATATGGTCTCATGACAGACCCTGGCAAATAGTTTAATGACTGTAATTTTTGATAATTTTTAATTAATCAAGATCTTATTTTGCCAATCTTTACATAAAGATAAAATTTTCTATATAATAATATTTGTGGACCTTTTTATTGTGTGTTTTAAAGATTAAAATTGAAAAAAAACTCAACCATCATTCATCTAAATATATACATTTAATGAGTCATTTAAAAGAATAACATTGCACTTATGTGGTATATTACATAAATTAAAATTCATTTTTGTCTTTCAAATTTGAATTCATTATGACATTTTAGTCAATATTTTCATATTAATTTTTATTAATAAAAATATTTTAAGATACTATATCACTAAAAAATCTATTCTGATATATTTTCAATTAGTTTTTTTATTTTTAATGATTTATTCAATAAATTATGCTTATATCTCTAAAATTTGTTTTTTGATTAATATGCTAAAAATAAATTTAAGAATACATTACTTAATATGTAATTTCTTTTAATATGCCAAATAAATAATATTTCATTTATAAAAATTTGAATACAAATAAAATAAATTTAATATATTAGGTAAGTTCATAATCTTTTTTTTTGTCAAATATAAATTTTTTCTTACAATTTTACCCGAAAGTTGCATTATAAATTAATTTTTAATTATTAAGATAATTTGGATTTAAAGATACCATGCCTAAAATATAGGAGTTATAGTTATGGAAAAAATATATATATATATATATATATATATATAGTTTCTATTTGTTAGGTAAACATTTGTTGGATTATTAGATTGATAATTTTCAATAAAATCTATAAGTATATTTTGGGTTTTATAGTTTGTGATTAAGAATAATTCAAGTTAAGAATATCTAAATATATACAATTCATGAGTCATTTAGGAGAATGATCTCCAATTAACATGGCATAATACAAAGTTGCCATTTATTTTATTTTTAAAATCAATTATGTCAATTCTATTATTTGCAACACCCAAGTTTGTGAGGGATATCTTGGCAAAGGATAACACTACTCCAAGTTCATATTATGAAATATAAAAACTTGTTTCTGGGCTTGGATTGCCATATCAGGTTATAGACGTGTGCATCGACAATTGTATGATCTATTGGAAACATGACGAAAACCGGACAAATTCTAATAAATGACGGATCATTACTGACGGATTATGCTCGCCAATCATCCGCCAGTAATAGTTCGTCAGTAATCCGTCAGTCATTACTTACGAAATTACTTGCGGAAAACCATTACTGACGCTGTGTTAGCTCCAAAACAGTTGGAGCAAAGAAGAATTTTCTTGAATAAAAAAGTGATGCAGAACAGGTTGTGGAACGTGTGTATAACACACTAATTGCTGTTGAGATACTATTAGGATTCCAAACCGTTTAATATAAATTGATTGCAAAATATATGACATATTTGCACAATGTAGATCATTGAATATATAAAAGTCACGTTTATGAAGGACTTGTGTGGGATTGGAGATTTATTGAGAATATAAAGAAAATAAAATATTCTCGATAAGGAAAAGGAGATTTGAGATATTCTCATATCTAAATATTTGGTGAATATTAGAAGTTGCTGCGTTTTGGGTGCTATAAATACAAGATATATGATTCAAATTAGGTCAACCGCACAAAAATAAAAAAGCTCAATCTATTGAAGATATGTCTCTAGAAAAATGCACAGTTCGAGTGTGTGACACACTTAAATCAGTGTGCAACCTTATGAATCACGAGGTGTTTTAGATCAAGGATAGGACTAGGAGAAAGACCCAAGTGTTCTGATTCTTGTATTTGTATTAGAGTCGTGTGTGTCTCGTTGAAAGATAGAGATTGATTGGTGTCGAACTAAGGAGTGTCTTAATTAGTGTCGAATAATTCCATTAGGCAAGATCTTGCTGAAAGTTTGTCTAATAAATATTTAGTGATTGATTTAATGACGTGGGCATATTGCTAAACCTCGTTAAATCTCTTGTGTGTTCATTTTCTCGTTCTTACACGCTCTAGGACTGACGAACATAATCCATCAAAAGTTCGTCAAAAACAGATGTTCTGACGGACTTTTGGAGGATTCGCCCGTGAGTCATAGTGTGTTTTCGTTTAGTGAAAGATTTTTTCTTCCGTTTCAAAAGCATGCGTTTCTATTTTTCATATATGCAATTACTTTTTAAATTTTACGATTTCATTTTTGGATCATTATAATTTTCTTTTGAAAATATGGTATCTTAAATAATTATTAACAATATTATTTGAATAAAATTTCATTGTATGAAATAAAAGTTACAAATACATTAGCATATTTTGAAGTTCGCCTCGTTAAAATGTTTGAATTGGTAATTTCTTTAATTGAATTATAAATTATATTATGGAATATGCATTATATTTTTTTGACAACATTTGGGTCACAATAGACCAGTCTACTATTTTAAACATGGAGACTCGATATCGGATGAAATGATGTTTCCTGCTTCATATAAATTTATAAATGCCAGTTAAAGTCACTTCGAGTGATGATATTCTAAACAACCATAATTTGAATTATGTATATTTAATTTTATAAAAATAAGAATGATATATATATATATATATAACTTGTTTATTCATATAATTTTAGTTATAAATTAAATTATATAAAACTTATAAATCGTATTGTTCATAACTATTTTGAATATTATATTATATTTTACATGATATACATTTGTATATATATATATATATATATGCATATATATATATATACTTTTAACTTGTAATTGCTTTTTAATTTCTCAAATTTTCAAAATGTCGCTTTTAAATATTTCCGCTTTGGGGTACTTAAGAGCACCTCCATCAAATGAATGTTAAGAGTTTCTTAACAATATTATATTAGGGGGTGTTATTCAATGATGGATTTGAAATAAAATCCATTTGATTTATAATCTAGTGTTATTAGCTATAATATTTGAAATCCATTCATTAATAGAGTTTAAAATCTAGTGTTATTCGATGAAGGATTTTAATTCAGATTTTAAAATTCAGTGTTATTCAAACCACAAAGAATTTTTAAAATCTTTGTATTTTAATGGATTTGAAATAACTTGTGGTGGAGTTCTATTAACAAGTATATGAATTTCAAATCCAAGATAAACTTCAGAGATTTTTAAAATTTTTCTAAAAAAATCCTACAGATATTTAAAAATCTCTGCAAGTGAATCTAGTAGACTTTTAAATTTTGATTATTTTAAATACAAAAGTGTTGATTTAAAATCAGTGATTGAATAAGACCCCTTAATAAATATTACAAAAAGAAGAGAGACATAAAAATTGGTTCTTATTTAGGAAGTTTCTTACATGTGTTGGATTTTTATTGGATCATATAATTTTTTATATATAAAAATAATTAAAAACTAAAATTAAAGCTAAAAATATTATTATTTTATTAGATAGATATTTTTTATTAGATTTTTTTACCAATGGAGATGGTCTAAGTAGATTTTAATTTCTGGTGACACAAAATAAAGAAAGAAAAAAAATAGTGTTTTTAATAGGTTTAAGTTTCTTAAAACATTTTAAACAACCCATTAAATAATTTTTAATTAATGTAGTTATATGTGTTTAAAAAATGTTTAATTTGCCAAGTTCTGTTTGACTAAGCTTATTAAAATAACAAGACTCAGCGAAATTGATGCTAACTAATATTGAACGAATTTAAAGCGTTTCTCTTTGGTTTTAAAGATCAAAAAGATCCAAACTTTACACTAAAAATTAAAAAACTTTGGCAAATAATTTCTCCAGAAAGCAATGCAGAAGACACAAGAAGATGTTCGAAATCTTCCCATCAACGTCACTTTCTCTAATCTCGGAGGTAAATGCAAAGTATCATTTTTTAAAACAAGTTTTACGTTTGAGTTATATAGGCCCTGTTCGTTTGCCAGTCGCTAGCGGCATCGATTAGCGGCAGCGATTAGCTGCAGCTGTTATCAGTCGCTGGTCATGTTCGTTTGCCAGTCGCTAGCGGCAGCGATTAGCAGTCGCTGAATCTATTCTGTAACGCTGCTAAAATTTTTAATCGCTAGTCGCAGCGATTTAGTCGCTGCGATTAGTCGCTGGTCCAGCGACTGACAAACGAACAGGGCCATAATCTTAATTTGACTTTCAATTTTGTTTGAATTGAAGAATGGTTAGTGGATCAGAAGAAAATTCCAACGGATTGGAGGTTAAGGGTTGCTAAGATCAGAGTCAAAATCTTGAAAGAGTTCTCTTCTTTACCTAAAGACATCAATCCTTACTTTCAAACTCTTGATCCTCAAGGTTCATCTTTAGTTTTTGTGCTTTTTAAAATGCCAAAGAGACTATTAGTATTGAGTCAGAGCCGTTCTTGAGCCCAAACAAAGCACGCATGCGCTTGCGGTCCTTTTTTCAATATAAAAATTTTAGTTAAGAAAATGGTCCATCTTTTAAAAAATTGTATAATTTTGGCCTATTATTCCATTTTAGAGTGCGGTCTTTAGAAAATTTTAAAATCTCAGACCGGCCCTGTGTAGAGTTTTGTATATGTCTGATTCTGATTAGGGTCTAAAGGCTTAATTTGCTTAAGTGACTGTGATTTTGCTAACAGTGATCAGTTACTTGGAGGCCAAGAAGATATATGAGATCCTCCTTAAGACAAAACCAGAAAGCAGAAACATCTTTGATTGCTTTTCGGATTCTTCTGTAAGAAAAGACTTGTCTCCTTCATATACTTGTTAGGGTTGGACTTTCTGGTATTTAGTTCGGTTCTGGGTAGAAACCATTTGGTTTCGGTTTTTTGGTTTATAAAGTATAATACCCAATTGATATTTTTTTAAAATTCGGTTCTGTTCCAGTTCGGTTGTAAGTTTGATTCTGGGTTGGTTCGGTTCTATATTTAAGGAACCAAAAATACCCGAAATTTTCGGTTATAAGTCGGTTCCAGGTATTTTAGACCCGAAATACCAAAAAAATACAAAAAAACTAAAATATCCGAAATAGTTTAAAACTAAAATCATCTGAACAAAAACTAAATTACCCGAAAAACAAAAAATACCCGAAGAAAAATAAAAATTACCTTAAGAAAAACTAATATATCTGAATTATATATAATAGGTATACATATGTTCGGGTATTCGGTTCTACCCTTTGGTTCTACCCATCGGTTTTCGGTTTGGTTCCGGTTCATACTCAATACATATGGTTTTTAATCTCCATGGGATAATTTATAGGGAACCGGTTTTTCGGTTATTTGGTTTTGGTTCTTCGGTTCCGGTTCTTTTGCCAGCGTCTGGTCTTATAGTTTGATGATCCGTTACTTTGCCTCTTTTAGAATGTGTGGGAAGCAATTGTTCGTGCGTTTGAAAAAGATCAAATATATCTAGGTGAAGCAGCTCAGATGATGATTCATAATGTCAATTATGAAATGTAAGTTAGTTTCTTGCATGGCTTTACTTATCTAGTCTCTCTACTCATCATCACAACTAGAGTTAAGATTTTCGAGAGCCCATATAAAATAAAATTATAAAGATTTAGTTTTTATTTTACAAAAAATTTACATTTGTAATTAATATGGAATAAAAAAGTAATATAAAAAACTGTTATTTTTAAAGCCTATAAAATAATTTATAACCATTATAATATGAGTAATTCCTTCAAATACCATCAAAAGAAGTTCAAATTCCAAAAATACCAC